>KV448138.1:3345-58948 GCA_001658105.1 Rhizopogon vinicolor AM-OR11-026 | reverse complement strand
AATCCTGCTCTTCAATAAGATGGACATCTTAAAGGAGAGACTCGACGCAGGATTCAGGGTAGAGACCTACTTCCCGAGCTACGGGCGCGCCCCTAGCGACGTGGAGAACGTGACGAAATATTTCAGGAATAAGTTCCTAAGTGATCATGTAGGTTGCCTCTTGCTTCGATATGAATAAGTTTGTAACATGTTCATAGGACCAATTATCTACGCGACGGCGGCCGTTCTACTTTTACCAGACTTCGGTCATCGTGCGTTCTTTTTGGTAGTTTCTCTTCTTGTCTCTGGCTCATGCACTAGATTTTCACAGGATACGCAAGTGACGAGGTCTGTTGTGAACGCTGTTTGCGAGGGTATTTTGCAGCGTTGTCTTGAGAACAGCCGTGTTCTCCTACCACAGGAAGAGGGGGCGCGATGGCAGAGTGAACATGCCATCAAGCCCGACTCTGTTCGAGTCGCCTGCTCTGAGGTCGTGGAGTTTTAGGCCCCGCTCGGCAACTGAGTCCGGCTTGTTTTTCGTTGGTCGGGTTTGAATGATGGGTGGCAAAATTAGACCAGCAAAATCGACCAAACCAGTCAGTGGGCTCGTTTTGCAACGCGGTGTTCAAATTTGGGCAGCTTAAATTTGGGTACTCTACTTTATGTACATGGTACATACCTATGGTGATTAACACTACTTCACGCATACCCCAAAGCAAAGAAAAAACAGGCAGCGGCTATTACTATTGCACTTGCTGCTGCTCCCCTTACTCAACATCACTTTTCTGCTATCACTATCATCGATCCATAGCTTATTCAACAGTAATGCTGGTGGTAATAACCTCTTGAATCGCCGGGTGGGCCGCTATTGCGAAGACAAGTTTTTCGCTCATATTTTGGACCAACCGCAAGAGTATTCGGTAAAGTAACAGGAGCGCTCGGAGCCCGTGGCTGCAGTGAGTCCCTAACTCAATCGTCTGCAGGTCGTGTCAACCACACATAGCCTCCGGGTATCTCAGCAGTTATAACTACAAGATCCCATCGTTAACTAGAACGTAGAAGGGATTCATTTCTGCAAACCTGGGTCCTCAGTAGGATTGAATCGAGATATATTCGAGAGGACAGCATTTTGACGGGAAGTGAGTGCTCTGCTCAATCGCAGCGACGAGGGCTGGGCATTCTGTGAGAGCAGGTGGAGATCATGAAACGAATAGTGTACGAAGTGAGTCCTGGTACCAAACCGTGGTTGCTACAGATGTTTGAAAGGAGATCGCGAATGGTTATTCGATTTTCTCCACTAATCATCGTGGCAAGGGAAACTTGAAGTGGATGACATCACTGTTGGATTTCGGCGATTGAAGTTTACCGGCGCGAGCTCGACACTTAGTAATCTCGGTAAAACCGGCATTTTCGTTACAGTATAAAGACTAGCTACTTAGTTTTTAGTACGCTATGGGTTTCTCTCCGTTTTCACTGTGCCGGAACTGGCGCATAATTCAGTATATTGTTTTGAAGCTTACGCTGCCTGCTTCCCATTGAGGCCCCTGCGGTGTGCACCCATGAATCTGAGTGACCGTGTGGAGAATCTAGATGAGTTGTGATCAGGAGTGATGATGAAATCGAGCCAAAGTTTGATCTTACCGGCGAATAGCATCAAGCGGAACAGCCTCTAGGGCAGCAAGAACATTGCGCTCAAGATCAGCCTCTTTGGATGACATGGGAAACTCATGATACACCCGCTTTGAATAACCCTAACACTGCTCAATAAAATCAGTTCAGTGAAATTTCGGGAAGAATATGGCACGAAAGCCCCTGGCTTCGCATGCAATCTCGAGATTCTCAAGTAAGGACTTGACGTTTATGAAATCGGGCTCGTTGTGGAGCATCCTTCGGCAACAGCATCTTCAAGAATGGATGAATTCCAGGTGCCGTAGATATTGAGAGGGAGGTCATTCCGATCCAATATGTAAGCTCTGGTCCATTGACGAAGACGGCCTGCTAACCAAGTAGACTTTTCATACGCATTTGCATTCATCAGTGATGCTGCTTGCCACCTGCAAGCACCAATTGGCTTCGTATAGTTCCATAAGAACATCTGCATCTTTTCGAGTCGGCTTTGCAGCAACAAATCAAGCTGTGGGTCCTTATGTCCAATGCCTGATGTTCGGCGTGGCTGAATGAGGAATTTGAGATCATTTAGTGAGGCACCTGCCTCGACCAGGCTTGGTGGTGGAATAAACTGCCCTGTCCTGGATGGGGAATGTGTCCAAGGTAATTTTTCGTCCACGACCTCCTCGTCTTCCTCCTGCTCTTCATCCACTGCTTCATCTGCATCCTCTACGGTGGCCTTTTGGCTATGAGTGACCTGAGGTTCCTCGATGGGTGACCGTATCGACATCTTGTTCATATTCCTTCTGGATATTCCGTCGGATGAGCCTATGCAGCCGGTCAGTGCTCCTGCGAGTCACGAACCTCTGCCAAAGCTGCCTGCTGATGCTGCAACTTCAACTTCACAGTTCTACGCCAGTGGATTGTGAGTGGAGAAATGTTAGCTTGTCCAGTCAATTACAGTCAATTAGATGAAATTTACCCGCTAATTAACGCTAATTAGCGTCAAGGAGCTGGAGCATTGGGGGCTCCGCCCCCGAACCCCCATGAGTCAATTTCAATAAATTAGGTGTCATTTACACCTGTGAATTAGGCCCTCTGCGAGGGCCGTGCTAATTTGCCAGTCAACCAGACTCCCGACCCTAATTCCCCGAACCCTAGAGCTATCAGCTGTGGCCTGTGTCGAGAATCTGATGGATTACAGCTATTTGCAAAAAGGTTGGCAGTACACGTGAGGAAAGAAGTTCGTCGTAAAAATAAAATATGCTTGCCAAAAACACCGCTATTATCTAGTGACCACCTCGCGAAAAATCAACTCAAAAGACGTCGATGTTTACGCGTTCACGTTCGTGCACGTTGTACCATGATGACCACTAGATTTTTTTGGGCACAGGATATCACTCGATGGAAGTGAAGCCTCATTGTCATTTGCTACACAGTCACGAACATCGAGTACTATTTTTCCATCATTGCTTGCATCCTGTGTTGTGGTTTCGATGGAGGACAGCATTTTGATGGGAAGCGACTGCTCCGCGAAAGACACACGAGGATTTGCACACGCGGTCACGTGTCAATCGTATGCGACGCCTGGGATAAGCGGAAGGAACGCGTCTAAAGGAACGACTATTTTCATTCTATTAGGATTTGTCTAGGGGAGACTAGAACACGCCCCAAAGGATTTCCTGTCAACTTCAAGTTGAAGTTCGCAAACGGCGTGCAAACGGCTGTGGTGATTATTATGGCTCTAATTCACAAGTGTAGACGTAATCCAGCACAGGCCCGGCACCTCTGCTAATCTGAAACGACGACCGCGGCTAACTTCCTATGGGCCTTGTCTCTTTCATCAAGGAACTCGACTCTTTGCCTCTAAGCAGTGGGGAGTAGTGACGTCACGTGTGAGGTATAACTCGGACTTTTTATGTTGGGATGTTCCAACGCAGGTATGTTCACTTATATTTGTTGTCGAAAAGGAGATCTTGAACCGTCTCTGCCGGGACATAAGTAACTTGAACATGTGTACTACATGTGGCAAAACACGAGTACCTTGGCTTACATATTCCAACAATCCCTAGTATCCGCAATGGTATGTACGGTTTGTGGTGACCATAGCCACGGCGCTTGTACCGCATCGCTTTATTCTCTTTGTTTCTCCCTCCATGTTTCAGACGAAACCACGAACCCGAACCACCCTTGAGAGGTTTGCTTCCCCTCTGCAAAACCATGCGTGGTCAAACATATTCAAAGAGGGGCGAGGGCAGCGGGAAGCTCAACGCATCTCTCGCGAAATAGACAAGGGTATCCTGGAGTCGAAGAAGTTATTGACGAAGAAGGACAAGGCTATCAAGGTCTTAATCATGGGTGCGCATATCACAACAATTCTCGTCTGACAGCAGCGCTAACGTCGCCTTTCACAACGATTAGGACAACCCGAGTCGGGAAAATTGGCAGTGTTGAGGAGTGAGTGTATTGTGACATCTAAACTAAACTCACCGAATTTGATTTGCTGTTTCTACAGATTTGCTGTTTGCATTACATCCGACCTACTTCCACGACGAAGCACTCAGATGGAAGACCATCATACAACTGAATCTCATCGAGTGAGTACCATCTGATCACAATTCCTTGTTCTTGCATGTCACACGCTGCCACAGTTCCGTTAAAACTCTTCTCTCCATAGTGGAGGATGAGTTGGAAATATCAGGTCCATGTTCTCGATCACCTGCTGGCTCTACATCAACATCACTACTCGATCACTACCAACATACACGAATGCGCCTTCTTCCCCTTCTTTCCATAGAGACAAACCTCATGCGGCAGCTACATCCAGAGCATTACGACCCCTCAATAACGCCCGAAATTTGCGAACAGGCTGGTAGCAGATGGAAGTCCGTTTTGAAGAAAGTTACATTGGTACAACCGGCCCCTCCAGGTAGTCCACAGTGTCGTCCAGTGACGAGTGACAAGTGGGGCAAGGACGATCCGACTTTGGTGCTTGCTGCTTTCAAGGACGACATCATTTCCTTATGGGAAGATGAGTCCATACAGGGAGTACTCAGGAGACGCGGGGTACGGTTGGAAGATTCACCGGGGTTTTTCCTCGATGACACGGCCAGGATCGCGGCGGTAGACTACGAACCAACTGAAGGTATGTTGCATCCCTAAATTTTGTATTATCAGCGCCCATCATATCCTAGAGGATATCGTCCGCGCTAGGTCAAGAACTTCTTGCATAGAGGAACATCGTCTCGTACAAAATGGTAGTGCTTCGTGTTACTCTATCCCGTATTTCCCCTGACATAGCACTCAGGTTCAGAATGGTGCATTTATAATGTCGCAGATGGAAGAGGTATACGACCCCATTGGGCGTCCTACTTGGATGATGGTCAGTTTTGATGATGGAGGTACTATAAGTTATTGATATCGGCTGTAGTTCAAGCCATCGTTTTCCTTGCGCCCCTCGTTTTCAATGACACCTTCGAGGGAGACAAACAGTTGAACCAACTACAGCATTCAATGTCCCTCTGGAGAAAAGTTTGCGGGAATCCCCTCCTCGCGCACGCGACTATAATCCTGCTCTTCAATAAGATGGACATCTTAAAGGAGAGACTCGACGCAGGATTCAGGGTAGAGACCTACTTCCCGAGCTACGGGCGCGCCCCTAACGACGTGGAGAACGTGATGAAATATTTCAGGAATAAGTTCCTAAATGATCACGTAGGTTGCGTCTTACTTCGGTATGAATATGTTTGTAACATGTTCATAGTATCAATTATCTACGCGACGGCGGCCGCTCTACTATCATCAGACTTCGGTCATTGTGCGTTCTTTTTGGTAGTTTCTCTTCTTGTCCCTGGCTCATGCACCAGATTTGCACAGGATACGGAAGTGACGAAGTTCGTTATGAGGGCTGTCCGCGACGGCATTTTGCAGCGTCACCTTGAGAGCAGCCGTGTTCTCCGACCAGAGCAAGATATGATAGGAAAAGACAGTGTCTCATGATCTTCGCTGTGTTGTGGGCATATATCTCTTCGCTATCGCCCGTATTGTATTGCGCTGTGTCGTTGTCATTGTCACCTGGGCAGATCCTGTCTTATTTATATACGGACGCCATGATCTTGGCTTCCATCCTCCTGGCTAAATTATTGATGTACGAGTAAATTATCATACATATTATGGTGATCACTAGATTTAGATTCTATGTAAGACCCGTAGCCTATTCAACAGTAATGCTGGTAGTAATCACTCTTGAATCGCCGAGTGGGCCACTATTGCGAAGACAAGTTTTTCGCCCATATTCTGGACCAACCGCATGAGCATTCGGTAAAACAACAGAAGTGCTCTGAGTGTGCGGCCACAGTGAATCCCTAATTCAATCGTCTGCAGGTCGTGTCAACCACACACAGCCTCTAGGTATCTGGGCAGCTATAATTACAAGATCCCATCATTAACTAGAACGTACCAGGGGCTCATTTCTGCAAACCTTGGTCCTCAGTAGTATTGAATCGAGATATATTCGAGAGACTACAGTTATATTGCCTCGCTGAATTCTACCATCAGATGAAAGGAATAAGTTCGTATCCAAGCGGGTAAACGCATGGCGGGGTAATGTGCCTCATGACATTGTGTTGGTTGGGTTCCTGGGACACTGAACTAATTGTTTTGAAGTGAGCGTAGCAAATGAAGGGAGGTTGCTAACTTGAGCCCGAGGACAGCATTTTGATGGGAAGTGGGTGCTCTGCTCAATCGTAGCGATGAGGGCTGGGCATTCTGTGAGAGCAGGTGGAGATTATGAAATGAATAGTGTGCGAAGTGAGTTCTGGTACAACCAAACGGTTGCTACAGATGATTGAGAGGAGATTGCGAATGGTTATTTTTCGCCCCTAATCATGTGGTAAGGGGAAGTGGACGGCATCACAGAGTGTGGATTAGAGTTGACCACCTGGGGAGAAGTACGAGGTATTGCGGAGCATAATATCGAACCTGTAAAACTTGATAGAAAGAGTGTAACTAGAGTATCAAGCATGCAGTTGCAGATCCTTGCATTCGTACCTAATCCCTCATTATCTGGGTCGTGACTACGACATACACAATCCGAAAAGGATCTCTTTTCGGATTATGGTCGTAGTCACAAGCCAGATAGCCCATAGCTGTGTCGAGAATCTGATGGATTAAGGCACCTACTAGGGCTTTTATGGCTTTTCTGTGATCGAATCAGTGAGAAACCAGGGTTGTAACGGGCGCGCAGTACGTCAGAATGTCACTGTCAAAACCAAGGAACAAGAAACGAGGAAAGGAACAACTTGAAGGAGAGGAACAAGGAGAGGGAGGAGTGGAGGAAGTGAACAAGGAGAGATGAGATACTCAGCATGTGCCAGCAGGGCTACACCGTGACACTGTTACACGGCTGGACTTGGGCACCTGAGTCAACATGGACCATCAGCAGCCTGAGGCTTGTGTCAGGGCCGCCTTCCAATAGGACTCGCGACAGCCTTGCATGAACAATACACAATATCTTGTATCTTGCAAAGTTTCTTCGCATGTTCGATCGAGGCACAATTGGCCGTGTCTATGATGTCGTTCCGGCAAGCGCCGGTTGACTATCTCCTACAGGTCAATATTAATATTCTTCACCCTAGCATCCTTTTAGACACAACACTTGACGTCAGCGACTCTCATTCCCCCTTAACGTTTAACACCATAGATTATCTGGACCTGCGCTGTGAACTTATTTCTGTGTAGGATGGACTGCAACCAATCCGAACATTATTCTAGGTATACCCTTGTCGTCTACTTATTCGTCGATAGCACTGATCAATGCTCATCATGCATCTGCGCCACTGTACAGTGCAGTTTCTGACAGATGATCGATGATCGACTAACGGGACATTAACGTTGAACCGATTCTTTTTCATGGAGCGAGAGCAACAAGGCGGGGTAAGTAGCAGGACGCGGCATGAGGCAAAAGCATGACCGCCGGGGATTAATATTAATATTGTGATCACTTCCGCTACGAATACACAATTGGCAACATCCCTAGGTTTAAACTTTTAGACTTTGTATTCGTTCTATATAAGGCCAGGATAAAAGGACAATCGCCGGCACCCATGCAATGTACTACGCAGGTGCACATATTATATTGACTGGCGACAGCACCATGAACGAATTGTTATACTTCTGGGAAACGGCCATCATTTTTGCCACAAGCTTAATAGTAAATGGGGGATTCGACTATTTATAGCAAATCTCGTAATCGGAGACTGAAAACGACAAAGTTTGGTGGAGGCCACTGGCTTGACCGAGTATCTCAAGAGTATCTATTGTCCCTTCCTTGTCGTTATGCACGACGCTGAGCGAGAGCACGCACATAACTGGCTGCTCGCTGAGGACAACCGTATCTTCCTCTTCACCTTCTCTTCTCTTGCCCTTGCCGTTGCCTCCCTCCTCCTCTGGCGGGCAAAGCACGGAGACAATCATCCCGTGAACGACCGCCCCGACTCTCAGTCAGCCCACTCCTCCCAATCCGTACTCACCGCTGCCCTCTCCACTTTTCATCTGGCTAGTCGTGCTCCTGGTGAGTACGATATGAAGGTTCCTGAACGACTGAGCACCCCGGAATCATCCACATCCGCCAACACTGACGAGAAGCCTTCCCGGTCCAAGGAGCGTCGTAGAAGGGGAAAAGTTCCTTATAAGGAGCTTCTCAAGGGTGGAAAGAAGACAAAGCCTCTTCTTAATGCGATTAAACTTCCCACTCATCAAGATCATGATCATAGTGAATCCCTGGCACTTGAGACGGAGTCCAAGTCGATGTCAAGCAACGATAACCTTGCACCCCCCACATCTCCTTTACCTTCACCTGCTCTCGATAGCCCTGAAGAAAATTCGCTGTCGCATCTAAATACGGAATCACCGCTGGCAGGAGAATGCCACGAGGAACGTTGCCAGCCACCTGCTTGCATGACGGCATCCACATCTGAGCCAGTATCCGTTTCGCATCAGAATACCATCATGTACCATCACTCTGCCATGCGTCCTTCACGCTCTGAGCACGCGTGCCCACCTGACACCACTCACAACACACAACCTGCCGAGAGCCCCTGTCATCTCGACGATCCTGCTCCCTCCATTCCAGAATCATCTTCCTCGGCATTGGCAGAAGACCACGATATCCATGAACGTGCATCCCTATCCACTTCTTACCATCAGTCTCAGCCTATGCCTCTATACGTATCTGCGTCTACTTACGCGTCGGATTTGGATGGGCAATCACAAGCATACACTACAAGCATTCGCACTAACCCTAAACCTCCCCGATTCATGTTTAAGCAGCGTGGGGCTGACAATCCCAATGGGAATTTCGCGATTTCGAGCTCTATTTCAGACAATGTCTTTTTGACATCGTCGTCTCATATTTCTCCTCCACGAATTACTCCACCCTCCTCTGCATCTGCATCCAGCTATTCCCTGCACCAGGATCCGGGATTGAATACTGGAGTACCGTCATCTTCCTCAGGCTCTTCACCAACGCTGCCACATGTCACATTTCCCACTTTGAACCCACTCCAGGCGTCTGCCAATGATCACACGCATACCCATCCGAGCACCATTGAAGGTCCAACCCTGAGCGGCAAGAAAGCGACACCTCCAATACAAACTACTTCGCGAGGCTCGACGCCCCCACCAGGAGCATCTGCTCATAATGGACGCACAGATTCACCTGCTGGCCCTTTGAGTGCTCAAACGCAGCTCGCGTCGATGCGCGGTGCTCTCGAAGCTGCGAGATTACGGGAAGAGAAGGCCCGTGGAGAGGCTGAATGCATGGGGAAGGAGAATGAAGAGTTAAAGTGGCGATGGAATGAGGATGTGATCGCTTGGAGGAGAAGAGAAAGCGAAGTGAGTATTCATCTCTTGAGCCTCATGCAGCTCACATCGTGTGATGCTCTTCGATCATGTTAACTGACCTTTTCCCCAGCTACAAGCCCAAATCCATCACCTCATGCAGCAGCTTCAGGCAGCATATTCTGTCCTTGCCACATTTCAGACCCATGCGCAAGCTCAAGCTCAATCTCCTGCTCAACCCTCGTCTTCTTTCTCGTCGCCGACATCTCCATCTCCACGCCTGCATCCTTACGGTCCCAATTCCTCGCATAATGGTCCGCCCCAGAACTTGAATTATATTCCACCCACTCACGTACAAGCACTCCTTGCGTCGTCGTACCACCCACACTCCAATTTTCCAGGCGCTTATGGAGGAGCTGCAATGTCGCCTTTAATTTTCTCTGGTTTTGGGATGCCTACGAGTCGTGCGAGCAGCGTTGCAAATGGACATGCAGGCGGTAGAACGGGCCATTATACCTCTGACACGTCTTCGTCAGCAGGGTCATCGCCGTCGCGTGGAAGGCGGCGGCGGCGCAGTTCAAAGTCTTCTTCGGGAATTCATAGCGAGGACATCAGCGAAGCGGAGGAAGATCAAGAAGACGCATGGCAAAATAGTATTTTGGCTGATGCGATTCTGAAGCGTCCTGAAAGCTTGCGCATGACGTCCAGTCGAGGGAGCCTTCGATCGGATGGCCGTATGAGTGCTCTGGGAAGTGTGTCGAGCATGAGTGTTAAAGAAGGCGCATCGCGTGTGCCCAGCCGGATGAGCGAGAGGTCCGACGTATCCGCTTCTACGAGCAGAAGCAGTTATGCGACAAGTCTGTCAGGGTCAGGGAGCAAGGGGGAAGATGAAATATTTGGCGCAATTGTGGAGGATGGTTCTGGTTCTAGTTTGCCAGGAATTACCAATGGTGCGAGAGCTGATGGGCAGGGTACCTTTGATCTCGACGCGCCGACGCAGGACGTCTCATCGTGGGACTCGATAGCTCTTGCGAAGACTGTCTAATAAGCCTGGATATTGACTTATAGCGTATTGTATCCTCCCACTTTGCCTGCCTGTTTGCCATCACTTTCGTTTATTGCAATCGATACAGATCATCCACGAGAACTAGAATATTGGACTTGGGAGCCTGTATAATAACATTTTTACCGGACATCGTAATATACAATTCACGATTGGAATGCTGCTATACCTCTCGTCGCGAGGCTCTCATCGATAATAAATCAAATACTTCGGATGACGATCTATGGTCCGATCGGTTGGTCGGCATGCGGATCAAGTTCCTCGATCAAATAACATCCGTTCCGACCATTCAGTCCGAGGCCCCTATTTAGTGATATAAAAGGACCTCTGAATCGTCTTGCTAGTATCTCTAGCACTCACGATCTTCAAAACTTCTTATAATCTTTGATCCAATTTGTCCATAATGTCAATGTCTGCACACAGTGCCATCTCACGCATTAACAACAACGTTTCGACCATCCCTCAGCATGTCCCAGAACTCCTTATCCCCGTGCCCTCATTGCCTCAGCAGCTCACTACGCCACCCGGGGAGTCATGTCCTTCGGTAATTCTCAAGCGCCAGGCGATTCGGATACCCGTTCCTTTGCAAACATCGTCACATGCATCTCCGCTGGATATACTCGCGACGTTCCAGGAACTTGATGATTTTTTCAGTTGGATGGATTTTACATACCCCGAGGCTGAGGGAGGGGAACTTGATAATGTCACTGTTGGTTCAACCGCGCCTCAGGTTGTATCGTGTCCGCGTGTGCTCGATGAGGAGATTTTCGTGGTACCTGTGACTCAATACAGGACTCGTCTCACCAGACGTTCTAGGGTCCGCAGAAGGAACAGGGATGATGTCAACAGAACTACCTCTCCCATCACATACCCCATAGAAAAATGCAACAGTCCCCCCTGCAAGATCACCAGTCTGGCCACATGCACCCCTGCCGTCCAACTACCATCCGGCTGCCGCTCCGCACCGGACGTGTCGTCGCCATCCCTGGCATCTCCTTCCAGCAAGTTACGTTTCAAATTTTTCAGCTGGTTGCGCTCAAGTACGGCGTCAATGACTCAGGCCGTGACTCGGCGGAGGGAAAAAATATTTACGTGCGTAAGGTTTTAGGGGGCTTAGTAGCGCTCGTCGGCATGTCTTGAATTTCTTTGGACAGCTCTGTTTCCTTTGTTCTGCACGCAAGGACATATATAGTAAGTAGTAGCATTGCGTTATACTGGCGATTTCAAATTTGGACCTTTCGGCGATTGAAGTCGATTTATGCTATCTGATATCAGCATGTCATATTTTCCCCTTACGATTCACGAATAAGTACGAGTATTATGTATGGTCATCCACATCAATAGAGATGTCTTCTTTCAAATTGCACTTACCCTTGTTACATCACCATGCACCATCTGAACCAGCACATCACACTTTTGCCGGGGAACTGAATAGAGTGCGCAGCAGCGGGAGTCGTGGCAGGGACGGGCACACAGCACAAAAGTATCACATGTTCCTCGATATTATCATTCAGAAGTGGAGTATGTAAAAGTCACGGGTGGGAACTAGTAAGGCACGAACCTCAGTCAAGTTCAACGGTAAACGAGGCTAAATTGACAATGCACGAACCTAACGACTAAAGGTACAAAACTAAGTATCGTGTTCTACGGAATAATGAGAATAGTATGCGCACCTCAGTTCGAGACTGAGAGGTGCAAAGGTGTGCGTCTGTCGTATTAAGTATGTAGCGTGAAGCAAAAATAATCGAAGGAACGAAAAATGATAGTGATATATCGGGTGTTCTGACGGATCGGCCTACAAATTGACAGGGTATACTAATTCCTAGCGAAGCTGGAATTCATCACAGACTCGGCGATATTTTGCAACAAAATCAATGACCGATGTCGCGCTTCATACCACGCTCGTGATGGGGCTCCAGGAATGGTTCTCTATAGGTCCGTCGGCGCTAATGCGTTGTAGATCGGACATAAATTATTCCATGATGCTACAAGAGCCAGAAATGAGGTCACGAAGACGGATATATATCAAGCCTTACGTGGTATGTTTAGAGCCTTTGCAGTATCCTGGGCGTCTGCTGCGAAGACCACAGCCATGCCCCTAAAAAAATTGCTCAGCTAGGTTACATGTGTGGGAGATAATACCAACTGTTCAAGATGCCAGTCAATGTGACTAGAAGGAACGTCAGTAGCCATACGACATAACATTATTTTGATCATACCAGTGCAAGAACCATGGCCCCGGATTATCAGTTACAAAGCGGATTGTCACATTATCCCAACCGTAAAAACCATTGCTTGTCGTATCCCGTCGTACAGGATTGTTGTAGTTGTATGTGGTGCTTCCGGCACTTCTTACAACTGAGAAGGAGTGCTGTGTGAAACATGAGACGGAGTGCAAACCGGACATGATAAGTGATGCTCACACCATGCAAATGGAAAGGATGCTAGGATGGTGCTTAGTACATATTAGGACAAGAAGGATACATTACTTACTGGTCCGTCAGGCTGTCCGCCGGGTATAGACAACTCAATCACCTTGTTGGCAGGCAAAGCGAAAACAGACCCCTGAGGTTGCAGCTCAGAAGCATTCAGTTGTCCGCTTAGAATTTGCAATAAAACCGGAGTGGGCGGCGAGGTGTAGGTGACGCCATTAATCAGATACTTCGTATGGATGGAATCAAATGTGTTGACTAGGTTCAACGACAAGTCTGCGCCACCAGATTGGGGGAGACCAGGCGCTGCAGAGTCCTCCAGTGCGTGCAAGTTCGTTTCCAACAAAGGAGTAGTCAAGGTCCACTTCCTGGTCGGGGGGTCAGATGGCGGAGCTCCGACATAACTAAGTATCGCGGAGTTGAGCCCTCCTGTGCTAGTAAAGCCCGGTTTAAGATTGGGATCTGCGAGAATCCAGTAGTTGTCGACTGGCTGATTTGCTTCCAGGATAAAAGAATACCGTTGTCCGGCGAGTATTCGGATGGAGTCGACAACTACAGGTACCGTGTTGTGACCATCTGCCTCGATGACCGTAAAATTGTGGTTGTCAATCGAGAACAGGTAGTTTGGCCTGCATGCCATATTCGTCAGCCGCATGCGATAGCGTCTGCCTGGCATAACGCTTATGACAGAAAGAGGTACTAGCGGCCCGTTGTTGTAACGGCCGCGGCCATTGATGAGAGTAGCATCGGCAGGGCCCACGCCGACCTCGTTGGCGTTCATGTGATACCTTTGATGAGATGATTTATGTGGTTACATTGAGAGTGAAAGGGGAGTCATCTTACCAATCCATGAGATTAATGATAGTCGATTCTATTTTGTTGTTAGCACATGCCCAACTACGCACGTAACCGAGGTTGAAACCGACCGTCATCAACATCATACAGGCCCAGGTGGGGATCTTCCGGGTCGTAGATAATCAGGGATCCTCTCAGACCTTCGCCTGTATCAAAAATAAAATGTGTTTACTCCAGCGAAGAATGAATCACCAACAGTACTGGAGCCCGAGATGTGAATGATACCTAGTCCACCAGTCAATGATAATTTGCGTAGCAGACAGTTATTGTTATTTCGCACCAAAATGACCCACTCTGGTCCGGCGTGAAGTCATACAAGAAAGATTGCCCTGACGCTATGGGACACTGCGTCACCATTGCCGCTCCATCCATTTCGTTAGACAGAAGTTGCTTAATACCATGCCAGTGCTAGAGCTAGGTCAGCGAGGTCCCAGAGTAAAAGAAAAAACGAACGATGGATGTGGTCTTGTTCATCGATGCATCCTCCAGTTGATTCATGACATTTATTTGAAAGCGCTCGCCCTTAATGCAGTAAATCCTAGCATGGGTAGCTATATAAAACGGACTCCTACCTTCTGTGCCGTGAGGACCGGTCCAGGATACTGACCATTGACCACGATAGAGCTGAAATTATATTAGGCACATGAGATTTCCACCAGTTCCATGCGAATCACATACTTCAATGGATAACCGTCCGGGGCAACAATGGCGTTTGTAATGACCAGGGCAGTGTTGAGTGCCGCACAAGACGACGCAAGGGCCAGACCCCAGGTAGATAGAGAGCGAAACTTCGCCATGGTGACTGTTTGCTTGTGCACACACTGAGCAAGATTCGAGTGAGTTGTTTATGAGGCATTTTTATGAGGCATTTTATATCTTTTCCATTCTCTTACGTGCTTCGAATTCCCTTAATGACGATACACAAGCTTAAATTGCAAGTTTTGTGATCGGAAATGGTTACTTACCTCACCTGAATGCATACTCGGTTCACCGTTCTCCGTACCAACTGGCCTGCCCACCAACCATACTTGTGTAGAATTAGTACCTGGCAAACTTTTGATTTCTCGGAGACTATGGTTGGTCGACTCCTGGCAGTCCAACTAAAAGCTTGAAGCACGGTAGCATAGTATGACCAGAAAACCGGTGAGCCGCGGATATTGCTATATTGTAATGTGCCGAAAAGAAGTCCGGCACAAGGTAATGTAGTAGCAAAAAGCAAACATACTCACCACTCCATTGATATGATGATCCGTGTCACAAAAACCAAACGATAATCGTCAGCGTCCCGATGAAGGGCCCGAAGTACATAGAACATTCAACAAACTTGAAGGATGATCGGATGTTCTTCAAACTTACGTTGACGTTGACGTTGACTTGTAGATGCAGCCTGAGGAGACTAAACCCGAATCTAAGTAGTACTACTATTACTTGGCGAACGTTAGAACTTCTCCGACGCGAAGCTTTAGACACACCAAAAGAGGCAAAGAAAAGTCAAACGAACTTGAGCCTTGGCAGGGCCGGTCACAAGTAGAGTGATCACGTGCTGACTCGGGACCCGGCTGCCGGTTTGTGGGGAAAAAATCATTGTGTTCCCCCCGCAAAAACCTTGCAAAGATTACTTAGATAGCTGCAACTTGGCAAGACATAAAACCTAGGACAGAGGCGCCCTATCGCTGCATCAACACTTGCATCTTCGGCAAAGATGATTGCCTGGACTAGAGAACTGATATCCAGTGTGATCCCGAGTACGACGGTCATAAGATCTTGTTGAGTCGGACTGGTATGACATGAGCCATATGCTCTCAACTCAGGCTTGATCGAGACATGGTTATATTGTGATCCCGATCTACATTCCAATTCCTAAATGAACTTTAGATCCAGTATTTCTACGCTTTGACAAGCCTCTAATTTGCTCTGCCGTCATGAGGGTTGGATTATTTCTTCCATAACACTGAACTCTGTCTTTCTCTTCACAGTCACGCTGCCATCCTGCCGGATTTTGACGTCAGATACTGAATAGGAAAGATACTGGTCAACTGACCTCATTACCAAAGTAGGCAGCCTGAGCCATATGGCAGAACAGACCAACTTCCACAACACCTGTGAGCATCTTGATCTTCGTCATGATCTGCGAGCATTGCAGCTTAGTATAGTGATGTGACAGGGGAAGATGTTCTCGTACTGGGAAAGGGTCCATCATAATCTCTCTAGGGAAAGGTGCGTCGATGACAAAGTTGCCATTATCCGACACGACGGGACCGGCTTTGGCCTTTGCCATGCGCAAGGTAGCGTTCGGCGAACCCAGAACATGGCGCAAATTCTGTAGAACTTTGGCGTAGGCGAATGGCACGACTTCGATTGGAACACCAGATGTGAACTGCGAATGATCAGTACGAAACTTGCCGTTGAAATAAAAGCACGTACGTTTGTCCCAAGATAATCCGCGTTTTTGCGGTAGTCGGCTACCAGAATAAATCTACGGCACCGTGGTGAGGAGTTGACACATTTCTAACAGACCGTGTACGCACGTATTCGCAGCCTCCGCGAGTACCTTCTCACGCAAGTGGCAGGCTCCGCCACCCTTAATACAATTGAGGTTAAGATCAACTCTGAGAATGATCAAAGCTCGTCAGGATTTGTGCAGAAACATAGATAACTTACTCGTCAGCACCGTCTATAGTGACATCGATGGTGGGAAATTGATCTACATCGCCCAGGTTGAGATTTGACATGACGATGAGCTCTTTCGACTGGAATCCAGTCGGAATAAACATGCGGTCCTTGTTGAGCTCGCGCCCCTGTGCAACAATTCGCTCCACAACATACGGCACAGTAGATCCTGAAATACAGTAAATAAATAAGAAGTTCATTTCAGCCGGGGTATACGCTAACCAGATCCTATTCCGATAACCTTGTGATAAAGAGATGTGAGTTTCAAAACCTAATAAACCAGAAAGTGGTGTCATACCTTATGTTCTGGGAGGATGTGTTTGTCCACAGCAGTGTATGCTGCCAATCGCTTGGACTGCTCGATCGCAGTGAGCTTGATAGTAGCTGCCAGTTTCAAGCTGGTCAGTATTCTCTAACACTTCCCTAGAGAAAGTTACAGACTGATAGGAATAGCTCCAGTGTTTGCCGGCATGGTGACGAGTCGCGAGATGGATGTTTTTCTAGAACTATGTGTTAGCTTGGCGTTTTCAATGGACGGAAGGCAGTTCCAAGAAGCGAATTGGTGCAGTGAACGTCCGGCTAACCCCAAATCGTTAACTCGAAACAGATGGTGCATATTGGGTCATCTGAGCGATCCCTTATACGTCAGAAGCAGGGCGGCGTGGGTAGTCTCTAAAAGTGCGCAAGAAAGTAATAAGCCACTTACGGAACCTCTGCGGGTGGCAAGGGCATTTTTGTTGAAGAGAATGTGTGATGGCGGCCGCCGAGGTTAAGGCTTGTATTCAAAATGATACAGCGCGAGAGGGGCCGCATAGATACGCGCACATGTCACACAAAAATCGTGTACTTGATTGTTGCCTTTTGGCTTACACCATTCCTGGACAACTCACGCATTACCAACAACCACTAGTTTCAGGCGGACATTCTCAGAGACTCTGAGAACAATCTTGTATTCTTCTCATTAACTACCGTTGGTGTGTTCATAGCTTTTGGGAACTCTCCCGCACTAATATCGAGTACCGCAGTGCTAATCCGGATCGCGGAAGGGAGTGGAAAGCTGTGAACCTGCAAGCTTCAAGTCGCAGAAGTGGTGCAGTCGCTCAACTATGAGGGCCATTAAAGGTATGCAAAAACATCTTCAGCTACTTCGAGGTAATTCACTATGTGCAGGAGTGCTTTTAACTTGGTTTGCAATCGCCCTTCATATTTCAAACGAACCATAGACCGATCGTTGGCGCTTACCCTCACAGTGACTCAGCCGTCAAGCAAATACTGCTCACGATGAACGAGAAGGACCCTTTTGTTATCGAGGATCTAGATGATTATCATCTGGTGATCAAGGCAGACGAAGAGTACAGAGTGCGGAGGGAACTTGAAGCCGAGGTATGAATTTTAATTTATTTGAATAGGCCCATCTGACATGCGGTTGTTACAGTTGGAGAAGAATACATATAGTTTAGAAGCAAACTAGGCTGTCATCTTCAACATAATAGCACCCCTCTTTCTTAGCACGCCACCTGACATGCGTCTCGATTACGACCTTTGCTGGTCATGTAATTATGATTATGTTGTCTGAACGAGGCGTTCACGTACAAGCAAGTCGGGATGACGATGGCATATTGTTATTTTGGTATTGTATTTCATTGCACCACTTCACGGTTGTACATGATACATCATCAACCACGGCAATATGAGGTGACACGAATTCTGGTTCGAGCTCTCGATACGATGCGCTTGCGTCTAATCAACGTCATCTAGCCCCCTGTACTCGTCGTGCCGGTCCATGCCTACGATAGATGATAGATCGTCGAGACCACCAGGTAGGTGGCATACAATTCTATTGTATGGATATCACAAATTGTATCAGTGTTCCGAACAACGTGCCAGATGCCTCAACCTAAATGGTCCTTTCTCCGGTTCCCTGGTACTCGTTCAGCCGGCGAATACTAAGTAGAGTTCGGACTTGCAACACTCCGGTCCTTACATTATAATGGTTATACGGCACAACTCCCCCCGACCTCAGGCGTTACGCCTTGTCACCTTCAGCTTGGATGGTTCAAATACCAGGCATTGCTCTGCGTTAAATACTCCGACAAATTCATCTGAATACGATGAGCGCAGTGTCGGAGGCCAAGCCTCTGCTGATGGAATTATGTTGAATCAGAACATGTTAGATCTACCTCGTCACTCACTGACTTTAGCTTGCCACCTTGAACGAGGTCGAGAAAGCACTTAGTGCAAGCTCTGGTACTATATCTTTGGCCATCCATAGCGTGACTTCGCACTCGTCCCCACCATATGCCAGGTATCTCCCATCTCGAGAGAATGACACAGTTGGGTTGTCTACCATATTCCTCTCGAAATGTCTGGCCGAGTGGCTGATGAGACTCTGTGTCCCACAGCTGTACAACACCACCGTCACCCACACACGCCGGCACATTCTTTTCGGGTGAAAGTGCGATGGAATACAGCCATCCATCGTGTTTGAAGCAATATAGTTGCGTGCCTGAAATGCTTCCGATAACTCGCGCGCAAGAGTCATCGGTGGTGGCATATAGTCTACTACCATCCGACGACCACACTACAGACGTCACACCACGCCCCAGGTCTTCGATGGGGCCGACAAGCAGCTTGCTAGTCTTGATATCCCATATGCAAATCGTGTCGTTGTCCCCGCCTGATGCAATTCTGTTGCCCGAAGGCGAATATGTAAGACTACACCATGCGTTGATTCGTCTCGATCGGGCCCACCTCGACTTCTCCGCTTTCTGCGTTTCGAATCAGGATCGTTCCGCCGTGGAACCCACTGGCAAGCTGGTCACCGCTGGGAGACCACGAAAGCGACCCCACTCCCTGACTACAGCTTGTCCAAAAGCCTTCCATCATCTCCCCGTCCGTGTCCCACCACTGAATGCTTCCGTCTACCCTCCCACACGCGATCTTCTTCCCATCCAGTGAAAGTGCTAGCGCCAGTATGCTTCCGCCGTTCCCTTCCCATGGCTTCCCCACAAGAAGTTCCGTTTCGCAGTCCCACTTGCGCATCATGCCGTCCCAATAACCACTGACGATATGGATGTTGTCGTGCAAGAAGACGAGACTCAAGATAGTGCGTTCATGGCCCTTAAATTTGTGCCTTGGGGTTGGTCTTTTGGACCGCGCCGGGTGCGAAGCTTCCGAGAGGTTGGAGAGAAAGTTGGAGAGTATTCAGAATCAGACTGGTAGTTCAAGTATTACTGCATATTACAGTGTGAGGCGTTTGGTTTATTGATCTGGCTCTCAGAGGAGCCCCTGTTCGTGATTGCAATATTTGGATAACATGCACTCGCCTGCACAGGACTGTACTCAATACTCACCTATATTGATCTGTTGGTGTCAAGCGGACGAGTTAGTTTTTATATCATGCTTGTGTCGCGGACATCCGAGTCGTACACGGCGGTGCTAATTTTTCGCAGGATCATTTAGTCATATAGCCTTTTGATAGGGCTTCAAACCCCCCTGTTCCTGGCTCCCTTGTATTTTGCACGAGTTTTGCACTAGTGTCACTGGGTCATGGTGAGGCGGCACAATCTTCGCCACTTCACTTCTTCGTAAACGTCCATTTTCAGATACGAAATTTACAGTCGAATAAGCACCGTACGGAGACTCTGCTGGAAATATGCCTCAGGTCACTAGTCGAGAACCTCTTTCGTTTCTCTTCCCCAATCGTATATACCATCGCGATCAAAGAATGCCTTGGGATCAAATGCAGCGTCCTTCGTTGCTTCGTAGGCTCCCACGTCAAAGATCGAGCGGCCAGGTTTCTTGCTTCCGCCTTCGCAGGACAAGAATCTGTGGCCAAATTGCACGGTGTTGAGTCAAATTCACGAATGAAAGCGAGCACGGACCTTAGTTCTTCATCGAGACAGAGACAAGAGTCTTTCATCGATGCGTTGTCTTCGGGAACGAGGCAGGACAGTAGTGCTTTATGATACTTTACATGTGAGCGGACTCGGCAGCTCAAGATATGGGTTTCTCGGAGATCTTACTCCAAGAAGACGTCGGTCTATTCTATTGCCTCATGCTGCTGTGTTTTATGAACCTGATACATCGTTCGCTTCAGGTTTCCTGACCTTTTAGATGTGACGACAAGAGGAGGCATGGCGCTCGGTGAGGATTGTTCCACGTTATTGTTTCAATCAACGTCAGCTTACCTGTGGCGCTTTGGTTCTAACTTCTCAGGCGAGTCGCCTCTATGTAGCGTCATAAGAGAAGCAGAAGAAGCCTCTCTCTGTCCAGAGTCAGACTACGTCTCCGACAACATATGCCCTATTGGGCGCGTCACATTTTCGCATCGATCCCTAGCCAAATGGCTGCTTCCCGGACTGTACTATATGTACGATCTTGCATTGCCTGCCGACCTTTCTGTGCGTCCCGATACGAATTACGAAGATGGAGAAGTCGATCATTTCGAGCTGCTTAGTGCGCAGGAATGCTTGGAGAAATTGGCGGCGCGGGAGTTTAAGCCCTCTTCTGGTTTGGCGGTAGTGGATTTTCTGTGTCGGCATGGTGCGTATGCCACGAGGAATGAGGAGGTGCGTGGTGCGGTGCTGAGGGGAGATTTGGTACTGTCGATACCTTGCTGAAGCGTGACCGCTCTCCTCGGAATGCTTCCCTATGTTTACTCTAGGAAACCCTGACTGGTGCGGGTTCCAAGTAGAGTTGGCTCATACACGGTGCTGTACTTGTCTCAAGATGAGGCAAGGACACGAACGTCAGTGTGAATGAAATTGGTCACACACTCTGGCAGTTCTCTAGGATTCGCACTGTGTTATCAGATATTCATAGGATAGCTGAGATACCACATAGACGATAAGTAGATACATTGTATGCATGTCGTGTACCGGAACGTTGGTAATAATGCTCCTTGGATGGTAACGATTCCCAAGAAGATGGCAGATGACGATAAAGAAATGAGCGTGTGCGGTCATCAGTAGAAGGAATGTCTATCTTCCTTCATCTATAAAGGTCTGCCTGAGGGAGACTAGGTCATCATAGGCTGATCAAGGACGGTCGTTGTGGTGTAGTATTGACATTTCGTGGAGTGGTGCACTAGAATGATGAATCTAGTTGAACGAACACACAGCCAAAAAGCGTTAGGGATGGACTTGATGGTCACAACCTCGGCAGGTTGTTGGCCTCACATGAGGGTAGCCTACCTGTTCCCCGTCACAGAAACCCGTGATCATCCCAGTCATTTTATCCATGATTGAATTCAAGCCTTCTCGGTTTGAGTTATTTTCAGGGCTATCGTTCCGAGGAGATTCGCCTCGGAGGCGAGTCATGGAAGGACAGGAGGGTCAGCAGACTCGTGATTTACTACCCCGGGGTTCAAAGGAGACGATAAGAATATTGGAATGGATGTTGTGCGGTAGACTCGGAAGGCGACGACAACAGGGCTGTGCATGGTGAACACACTTGATCAGTCTCAGTTAGTGAAACACTGCTCGACGCTATTCACCATGGCTAATGGCTACTGCCTTCTTGTTCGCTCTAACGTGAAATGATATAAACCGGATTTACTAGTTCGCTTATGGGCCGATTTACGCCCTGATAAGATCATTCCATAGCATAAATTATCTTTCCCATTCATCAGCTTGCTCATCTCTCTCTTTCTCTTCCTCCATGGACACCGCCCCGGACATCCTGAAAGTGTCCATCCTTGGACACGATTCCATCCATTGTGGTTTTCACTTGATTCCATACATCGCTCATACCGTCCTCGCAACACTTCCTGCTTCTGTCTATGCCCTCATCACAGACACTAATGTAGCTCCCTTCTATCTCTCTGCATTCGAACAAGCATTCACTGCAGAGATCAACAAGGTCAGTCCCCCCTTTCTCCGTTTCTGCCTTTTTCATCTCACTCCCCTTCCAGCTTTCTTCTGCCAAACCACGATTCCTCACTCGTGTCATCACTCCTGGCGAGACAGTAAAGTCCCGTGAAGGAAAAGCTGATATCGAAGACTTTCTCCTTCTCGAGCGATGCACTCGTGACACCGTCATCCTTGCTCTTGGTGGAGGTGTCATCGGCGATCTTGTCGGTTTCGTCGCTGCCACCTTGTCAGTATATCCTCTTCTCTTCCCTTCTCCTCACTAGCGCTCACCTTCCTAAAGCATGCGTGGCGTTCGCTTCGTACAGATCCCTACTACCCTTCTTGCAATGGTCGATTCTTCAGTCGGCGGGAAAACTGCCATCGATACTCCTGCCGGCAAGAATCTCATCGGCGCCTTCTGGCAGCCCGAATATGTTTTCATAGACGCTGCTTTCCTCGAGACCCTCCCTGAACGCGAGTTCAGCAACGGTATGGCCGAGGTCGTAAAGGTACCCTTCTTCCTCTAGTCCTTCCTCTAATCTTATACTAATGTTCCCCAAAGACAGCAGCGATATGGGATGAAAATGAATTCACTTCCCTCGAAAACAATGCCCCCCTCATCTACACTGCTATCCGCACCCCTTCCACGGGCTACGCAGGTCGTCACATCGCCACCCGCTCTACCTCCCAGTCTCTCCTTCTCTCTGTCATCCGTGGCAGTATCTACGTCAAAGCCCACATCGTCACCATCGACGAACGCGAGACCGGACTCCGCAACCTCGTCAACTTCGGTCACACCATTGGCCACGCCATTGAAGCCGTCCTCACCCCACAGATGCTCCACGGAGAGTGCGTCAGTATTGGTATGATTCTCGAGGCAGAGGTCGCCCGCGGAATGGGCATATTAAAGCAGGTCGCAGTAGGGAGACTCGTCAGGGCTTTGAGAGCCTACGGGTTGCCTGTAAGCTTGGGCGATCAGCGAGTAACCAGATGTCCTGGTGCCCGCAGCCTCGGCGTCGACCGCCTCCTCGATATCATGCGCATCGACAAGAAAAACTCGGGCCCGCAGAAGAAGGTCGTCATCCTCTCCCGCATAGGAGCCACCTATGAACAGAAAGCGACCGGTATAGCTGATGCCGTTATCGCGAAAGTGCTTTCAGAGGCTGTCAAAGTCGAAGTTGATCTCAGTGTCGATGCGTCTTTGGGCAAGCAACATGTGAAGATGGCTACGCCGGGTAGCAAGAGTATTTCTAATCGCGCTCTCGTACTAGCCGCTCTGGCCCAAGGCACGTGTAGGCTGAAGAACTTGTTGCATTCGGATGATACCCAGGTCATGATGGTGGCGTTACAAGAGCTCAAGGTCAGACTATCGTGACCACCCATTAGTGCCTTTGCTTACACAGAATAGGGTGCTTCCTTTGCATGGGAAGACGGAGGTGAAACGCTCGTAGTCTCAGGCGGCTCAGGCGCCCTCCAAGTCCCAGAAGCAGGAAAGGAGATTTACCTCGGGAATGCAGGCACCGCCGCACGCTTCCTCACCACAGTCTGCACGCTCGTCTCCGCTCCCGATACCAGCACCACTACCGTCATCACCGGCAACGCACGCATGAAACAGCGACCCATTGGCCCCCTCGTAGATGCTCTCCGCGCCAACGGTTCCGACATCGCCTACAACGAATCCGAAGGCTGCCTACCGCTCAGCATCGCGCCCAAGGGGCTCCAAGGCGGCGTCATCCGTCTCGCAGCGAGCGTAAGCAGCCAGTACGTGAGCAGCATCCTCCTCTGCGCGCCGTACGCCCGGGAGGCCGTGACGCTCGAGCTCGTAGGCGGTGCCGTGATCTCGCAGCCCTACATCGACATGACGATCACGATGATGCGTACGTTCGGGGTGCATGTCACGCGCGACCCCGGGACGGACGTATACCACATCCCGCAGGGCGTGTATGTGAACCCGCCGGAATACGCGATCGAGAGCGATGCGAGCAGCGCGACGTATCCACTTGCGATCGCTGCTATTACTGGGACGACGTGCACGCTTGAGAATATTGGGAGCGAGAGCTTGCAGGGAGATGCGAGGTTTGCTGTGGATGTGTTGAAGAGGATGGGATGTGAGGTGGTGCAGACGGCGAGTGAGACCACTGTAACGGGCCCGAAGAGGGGTGGGCTGAAGGCGATTGGGGAGGTGGATATGGAGCCGATGACGGATGCGTTTTTGACGGCGTGTGCGCTTGCTGCTGTTGCGCAGGGCGGGGAGGGCAACGTGACGAGAATTGTTGGGATTGCGAATCAGAGAGTGAAGGAGTGTAATCGTATCAGGGCGATGATTGATCAGTTGGGTGAGTGTTTTTTGATGGCGTCGTGTGCTCGTACGTATGACTGATTTCGCCTTTACAGCTAAATTCGGCGTCCAGACTAAAGAACTAGATGACGGGCTGGAGGTGTATGGACGCCCGTTCAACACCCTTACCCGTGGCGCGAGCGTACACTGCTACGACGACCACCGTGTCGCGATGGCATTCAGTGTCCTGGGCACCGTCGTACCGGACACCATCATCGAGGAGAAGCGCTGCGTTGAGAAGACGTGGCCGAACTGGTGGGATGATTTGGAGAACAAGGTCCGACTCTCATCTTTACTCTCACTCAAAGCTGACACTGGCATATAATCCCCAGATCGGACTGAAAGTTGGGGGAGTCGAGCTCCCGCGCGCTGAGAGCTCTACCGCTGCTTCCCCTGGAACGCCTTTTTCTCCTCCCACGGCCTCTGCATCCGTGATCATCATTGGAATGCGCGGCTCTGGCAAGACACACGTCGGCATGCTTGCGAGCGCTGAACTTTCTCGCCCGTTCATCGACGCGGACGCGTACTTTGAGTCCAAGCACAAGATTGGCGTGCGCGAGTTCGTGCATGTCAATGGATGGCCGGCGTTCCGCGATGCGGAGACGGACGTCTTGAAGGAGATCTTGAAGGAGGCAGGGTCGGGCCATGTGATTAGCATGGGTGGCGGGGTCGTGGAGATACCTGAAGCTAGGGAGATGCTGAAGACGTATGCGAAGACTGGTCCTGTCGTGCACGTCCTGAGGGACATCAAGGAGATCGTTACCTACCTGGGCGAGGAGAATGCGCGTCCTGCGTATGGCGAGCCCGTCGTCGAGGTATACAAGCGACGTGAACCGTGGTTCGCTGAATGCGCCAATTACGACTTCATCAACAACCCAGACCTGGCCGGTGGAGAGGCGACGAATGCGGAGGTGTCGCGCTTCTTCAGGCATATCACGGGCCAGCCGAACCTTGCGCAGAACGTTGCTGCTGGGAAGAGGAGCTACTTTTTATCGCTCACGTACCCTGATGTGACGCCTGCTTTGCGACACATTCCGGACCTCACGACGGGCGTTGATGCTGTGGAGCTGCGTGTGGACCTGTTGCGTGCGCCTGATCATGACGCCCTAAGTGCTATCCCGCCACGGGCTTATGTTACTGCGCAGGTCGCTGCGCTGCGCCGGGCGACAAGTCTCCCGATCGTATTCACCGTGCGCACGATAGCCCAGGGAGGTGCTTTTCCGGACAATGCCGAGAAGGACGCGTTTGAGCTTCTTGGGCTCGCGCTCCGGCTTGCAGTGGAGTACGTTGACGTGGAGATATGTGAATCTGAGAGGCTCATTACAGACCTGGCTTCGCGCAAGGGATTCTCGCAAATCGTCGCGTCGTGGCACGACTGGAGCGGCAAGATGAAGTGGAACGATGATGTGGTGAGCAGCAAGTACGCGATTGCGAGCCGACTCGGGGATATTGTCAAGATCGTCGGAAAGGCCAATGCGTTGCAGGATAATTTCGCGCTGTATGATTTTGTTGCGAAGGCTAGTGCGCAGCCGGGTGCGAAACCGATCATTGCGATCAATATGGGCGTGGAGGGTCAGATGTCGCGTATTTTGAATGCGACTTTGAGTCCTGTGACGCACCCGCTTCTTCCTTCAAAAGCGGCGCCTGGCCAGCTCTCCTTTACACAGATCCAGAAAGCGCTGAACCTGTTGGGTCAGCTTCCTGCAAGGCGCTACTTCTTGTTCGGAAATCCCATCGCTCACTCCATGTCCCCGACTCTGCACAACACTGGATTCGAGGTCCTCGGTCTTCCTCACACCTATGAGCTTCTCGAGACGACTGACGTTGGCGAACATATCAAAGCTGCCCTGGCTGCTCCTGACTTTGGAGGCGCTTCTGTTACTATTCCATTCAAGCTCGACGTCATACCTCTGCTTGACAAGCTTTCGCCCGCTGCTGAAGCTATCGGGGCTGTCAACACCATCATACCAGTCGTCGAAGGAGGAAACCGCATTCTCTACGGAGACAACACTGACTGGGTCGGCATCCGTGAATCCATCCGCTCCCGTGCGCCATCCATCGGTGCGCCTGCCGCCGCCCTCGTGATTGGCGCGGGGGGTACCGCGAGAGCTGCCATCTTTGCGCTTCAGTCCATGGGGGCTCAGCGCATCTACATATTTAACCGGACTGCGAGCAAGGCGCAGGCCCTTGTCGATGCTTTCCCCGATGCGCCTGTCAAATTGATCAAGACGCTTGATGCGTGGCCTGCTGAGGGGCCTGCGCCGACTGTCATCGTGTCTACCGTTCCGGCAAGTGCGACGACCGTTAGTGGTGCTGGTACGGGCGCTGTACTGCTGCCTTTGGCGCTGTTCGATGCGGCTGCTAATGGCGTCGTTGTGGACATGGCATATAGGCCTGCTGAGACACCTTTACTCGGGCTTGCGAAGCGTGCGGCGCCGTCGTGGGCGACGGTGATGGGGGTCGAGGTGCTCCTTGAGCAGGGCTATGTGCAGTTTGAGACGTGGACGGGACGCAGATGCCCGAAGCATGTGGTTTCCAAAACTGTGTTGGAGAAGTATTTTGCAACTGCTTAGGGGGTTTTAAAATAGTTGACGTTCGTTCGTTGATATGTCGAAATGAATTTTGTTGTATGATCTAGATAACTGATGACATTTGATCTTATCTTGTCTGTTCCTTTCCTCCTTGCGCTGAGCAATAATATCGACGTGTCACGTTTGCCATGGGTGTGCATATTGTCCAGTACGGAAACAAGCTCCGGGTACGTTTTGCTGGCACATGTAAGCACCTTACATCCTCTATCCACGGTGTGCGATTTAAAGCCATGGCCTTCATGTTACAGTGTATTACTAATGTTGAAGAACATAGCTATTCCCTGTTAACGCATCGCACAAGCAGGATCCTCCGACGCTTGAGCGTGATCACCAAAAATCCAATTCAACTTTGGAGCACGATCCTGCACTGTCTATCAAAACAAGACACCTCGTGGTGAACGGGCTACGTAGTACGTACGAAACACAAGAACCCTGTTAGTAGTATTCCACGAGATTGGTCTCGAGCTCCTCGCGCTTCTCGGCTGCTGCTGCGAATGGTTGGTTGTGGCACGCATCCAAGTACCGCTGATGGGTCATGAGTTACTCACGGGAACGTTTCTCGTCGGCTCCTAGCGCGGGGTACGCTGCAGCAAGAATGACGAGAGATGCGAGTGCACTGAAGAAAAGAGCAAGTTTCATGTTTTGGTGTTGAAGAGGGGTGACTATGATACGTCGATAATGCACCACAAGCTGGAATTCAAAGACGGACTTTTATACGTCCTACCATAGTTCCGCTCGGCCCTGGCCTTCGAAATGATGAGTGTGTGATATCCCAGAACGGGGCTAGCAGACCGCCGGCTGCGCCGTGGCAGTTGTCCCGTCAAGGATGGATGAATCTGCTGGCAACTGCAGAAACGGAGTCTTTCGACATCTATACCATCGCGTATCATTTCCATCTGAAAGTTACCCACCGACCTCACATAAATGCCACGCATCTCCAAAGCACAACGCTTGAGACCAGACCATGGCATGAATAATTTCGTGGGGCACGACCGCTTAGTCGTGCGTTATCGACTTGCATCAGGTCAATTACTGAAGACTGGGGATGAGTCGCAGGATTACATTTTGCTTGCTCTTTACGTCTTAGATGATGGCGGTCTTATACATTCCTCCGCTGGAAATTGGCCTGGCATCTGGGGAATTCCGTCCCCGGCCATAAGGGACCTTTATACGAGAACGAGGAGTCTGTGAGTGATTCATAATATCATTCATTGGTAGGAAGTTACATCAAAACGTAACACTTTCGTGGTTTCGTGCTGGCCGCGCATTATCTACTTGTGTTAGGTCAACCACTGAAGCTAAGGTGTCGCAGAACGGTCATACCCTTTGCTTGCTATTAATGTTTTATATGACGACATGTTCCTCCGCTGGTAATTGGCCCGTCGTCTGTGGATATGGCAAATGAGTATATACTGCCACTCTCAATGTTCCCCACAGCTTTATCTGCTAAACCAATGATGACCTGATGACGACCGTTGAAGAACACGACTGCAAACACTCAGCTGTAGACACTGTTCAAAGTTTAAAATTCACCGCCAAATACTAGAACTCAGTGGATGGCCCAGCACCAGCCCATAGTATGAGGATCTGCCAGGTGTCTACAGTCTCATTTTCGCTGGCGGCTTGCCATTATTGTATTGCGGATCAACCCGCTTGATGTGGTAGCGTAATCGTGCACAACTGAACAAACACTCGTCATCATCAGCCGCCAAGATTATGTCAGATAGACACGAGATTGTTCCGTACTTACTCACGATGCAGTCGTCTCCTATTACGATGGTCTTAACAGAGCGGCTAAGCTATGCATTCGTTTGATTCAGTCAAATGTGTAATGTCTTGTTACTCACTAGCAGCGATGTTGACCCCTTGACGGTGACGGGCCGGGTGACCATACTAAGGAAGAGCGTCAGGAAAGCTGATTGCAAAGATCTTTCGATCCTCGGGATTTGATGAAATATGAGATGTATGGGCTAAACAATAGAATACAGGGAAGGAATTCGGAACATTCGGAACCAAGATGCAAGTTAGATTTTTGCTGTAAGTACATATCATTAAGGTGCGATGTTTGATGTCACGAAGAAGCGCCTGCCCCTTCTTTCTGAGCTTGTTGCGCGAGTAGTCGCCTGGTGATGAAACATTAATCAAGTAAACTTGAATATAATGGTAGAGACGCACTGTCTGGCGGCCAAAATCATCTTTGTTTTCCTCTCCTGTAAACTAGCCTCTCGCTTCTCTGATGTATTTTCCCAGTTCGCTTTGCTGCTCGCATCATCGTCTTGCATGGAAAAAGTGGAAGTTGCTACCCTGTCTTGCAACTTGTAGCGAGATATAAGGTTATCTTTCGGGTTCTGTGGTAAACCTGTCGTCTGTGCTTGTGCAGCAGCTTGCCGAGCTTGTGGGGTAGCCGCTGTACGGGGATAAAGGGTGAAATATGCTGGAGGAGGCTATATAAAAGATAAATGGTCGAATGCATGGTCAGATTGAGTACAATGTAGGATACACACCACATCAAGATATCCACGCTCTAGGATCTTATTCGAGGTGATTTCGACACTCCCCGTCCTTAGGAGATCATAACGGATATTCTCTCTGCAACATGGTGAGTGTAAATTTCAACGGTTCGCAAGCATGAAACATACTGTGGTATGTTTGGAAACATGGTATGTATCTGGTCGACCTGCGGGAGAGTCAGCACAGGTCAGCACGATAATAACTCGTCATGGAAATTCCAGCTGAACCATTTCCTGTGTTACGTTCTTCGGCCTGAAGCCGAGCGCCGCAGATGTCGACCTTCCACTGGACGAGTCATTGGCTGGCGTCAAAGCTCGTCAGAAGCGTATCTTAGTAGAGTCAGTGACCTCGTCACTTACATGAGGTTGCCCAACGGAAGATAACGACAATGACTGCAAAAGCGACAATAGCGTTTACGACCTCGCTCATTGGAAGAAAGCCTAAAGTTGCCTGCCGCTGTTCTTGAACGTTGACCTGAAAGTTTGCGGCAGCTGGGAGTGCTGGATGATTGGTTTTAGATCGGTGTTTAGTCTACTTACCGATGGCCCGATTAGGATCCGTAGGTCGAATAACTTGAACTCGAAGTCCGCTCAAGTACTTACTGACCGTGACGCTGCTCCTGCTCCTCCCGATGACTGTGCCAGTAACAAATCCCCGTATTGGACTCCTCATATGCGATGTACCCGCGGATACGATTCAGGAAAAGCACGGAGACTATGAAAGGATTTTTGGAACCTTCCTGGAAGAAGCACTTAAGCCCATAAATCAGAGTCGTCCTGCTGGTTCGTTGCGAATTCCTAAACGACTTTCCACACAGGCTCGATCTCAATTACCAACATAGATTCACAAGCAACCTTCACACTTGATCCTTTCGACGTCCGCGCACAAGTGTACCCTAATGCCGATGAATACGATGCAATCTTAATCACTGGCTCTAGTGGGTTGATATCATCATCTAGATACGTAATCTGAATTCTGCATGGCAAATGTGCAGAATTGACCGCCCATGAATATGATCAACCAGGGAATGAGTGGATGAAAAAACTGATCGAGTATGTGAGGTTTGTCGCAACGGAGAAACCACTGGTAAAGATTTTTGGTCGGTAGTTGTATTATAATATGTCTGCAAGCGCTGATGCTTGCTTGAATTCAGGAATATGCTTCGGCCATCAAATTATTGCGCTTGCCATGGGTGGGACATGTGTTCGCAACACTCGCTTCGAAGTTTCTGCAACGAAGCTGCAACTAACTGAGCTCGGAAAGAAAGTATATGGTGTCGATTCTGGCATTTTGGTTAGATTTCCTCGTGTTCGATTGTTGTTGTATTCATACTTTGATTCTCAAGAACATTCATTTAATGAACCGTGACCACGTTCCCACCAAGCCGCCATCATTCCATATTCTTTCTTCATCTAACTTATCACCAGTTCACGGGATGGTCCTTTTTTCTCAGTCGGATTCCTCGGAGGAATCGCCGCCCTTGAATTTTCGCCTCACTGATATTCATATTCTCACCAGCCAGGGTCACCCCGAATTCACGGAGTCCATAATGCGTATTCTTATCCATATGCGTCAACAACTTCTGGGTCCTGAACTCGCTCATGACGGTGAATATCGTGCAGGCAACCAGAATGATGGAGTTGCAGTCATTGGAAAAGCAATTTGGGGTGTTATGGGAGTAGAATGACGTTTTTATTAGATTTTGATTTCGGTGTCATCAGGTGAACAGGATTTTATAGAGGCAACTCTCGGTCGCAGCTTGTGGTGAGTGGTGCGTGTGATTCATCGAGCCCGCAGTATTTAGGATTCTTCGAAAGGTTATTTCTCCTTGTCACCCATATGGTGCCAGAGTACTAGCTTGTTTGGGCTTCAGCTTCAGTGCTTTGGCAATTCATTTCTGCCTACAGTAACATCTTATTGTGGTGAATTTTACTACATGCAAGACGTCGACGTTCAAACGTTCACATACAAGGATGAGTGACCGGTGAAGCATCGATGATGATATCGATGAAGAATCAGCCCAATTGCGACGTAGGCAGACCCTATGTAATAGAAGCAAAATAGTCGTTTCTTCTCTATTAAGAGATCTCCCTATGTAAGCGATCGTCAAATAATTGCTCACACTCAAGTTCGCTCAGTTCACCACGATGTTCGCCATACTCTCATACACCAGCTGTCGCATATACCGATCTATCCCTTTGTTATGTACGGATTGCTGAAATTCCACAGGCTATGTATCTGCCTCGAATTTCACCGCGTCATTGTCCACGTCATTGCAGTCGTATCTGCGAACAGATACATAATAACGCATGTCTCCAATCCTCTTTCATCAGATGTTGTCTTCATTAATCAAACTATATTTTGCTCGACATAGATCTGATGGCCCACGTCTTATATCAATTTTTTTGGTCGTGGAGAATCCCGACGTTATCGCCGAGGTAGAATCATCTCGATGAATTGCCATGGCATAGATACATCACGAACTCACAGGACGAAGTCACTTTCACCAAAAAAATATATACCAAGATTCGCTCTCTTGGCATCAAATGATTCACACTCGATGCTCATGCCAGTGAATCCAGGACAAACTCGGAACCACCGATTGTCCAAAATGCCTTTAAATATGAAATCAAGAGGCATCATAATCATCACTGGCGCTCGATACATCAAATCATAAAATTGCTCTTACTCTTGTTGTGTTTTACCGCAGCTTTTGCGGAACCTGTTATCACAAAACGCTTAGAACCTCTAGGCGTCAACGTTGGGTCTAAAAGCGGCCGTGACCTCGATTGGAACGCATTCAAATCTAAAGGCTACACGTTTGCCTACATCCAAGCCACAGAAGGAATAAGTGAGTCGCAAGCTCGGCCCGAACGAGTATCTCTAGGGTATTTCTTGAAGAATGGTGGCGACTGGTCTGCGGACGACATCACTCTCCCTGGGGCACTTATCATCGAATGTGAGTCAAGACTATATTTATTTGTGTACTCGTAACTTATGTTGTGAGACAGCTCACAGCTGGGTGCTACCATTTGAGTAAATCGTCAATGGGGTCTTGGATCAAAAGTTTCTCTGAAGAGCACCAATCTTCGACCGTCAGGTACATCTATCTGATACGTGTAATAGTCTGGATGTTTACGTCAATGAATCATCTTACATAAAGGTACCCAGGTATGTTGGGCCGTTTTTATATTCTGATGCCATGACTCAGAAGCCCTGTACCAGCGATTCACACCGGTTTGGACTGGTGGGAGACGTGCGCCGGTAATTCCGCCGCTTTTGCGTCGACTAACCCTCTCTGGTGTACTTCCAGTTCTGGCACCCTCCCTGGCGGATGGTCGTAAGTGCATCCCGCAAACCATGCCTTTTTCTTGAAATTATCTGACGAAACTGTAGGTACACCACATTCTGGCAGTACGAGCCTGGTTTTAACAAGTTCAATGGCGACTCTGCGGGTCTAAAGAAGTACTAACGCTGTCTCATTATTATAACTATGTCGATGCGGATCTTTTTGCACAAACTGGCATTAATATTGGGGCACCATGACTGAAGTGCGAGAACATGTGTATTGGAACGCATCTTGGACACCGGCTTAGTCATTACTCTGTAATATTTATCTCCTCAGGCCTCAGTACTTGCTCCTGTCGCTGAGGTATGTTCGCGTTTTTAGTTGTGTTGCATGTTTTATCAATTGTCAATTTGTTATGATGTTTGTCGAGTTGCTCCAATGGTCGCCGTAGATAGACCGGTTGGATGAAGACGTCGTTGCTTCGTATAAAGGTTCGAACTGATCTTCAGCATTAAAATAGTTCATGTCCAACGCTCATTTCATGATGGACACCTATCCAGGTGAATGCAAGGGTCAAGCCTTTGACAGTGATATCTATCGCGATTCAGCGCTGTCAAAGGAGCAACACACGACAGACGCTATAAGAGGGAATAATGTCTTCTCTTCTCTTAATACCTGCTTCCTGCTAGCTCGTGCAGTGTTGGTCTATAAACCCGGAGATAATTCATTTGACAGCTCAGCGATACCCTACTCGCGGACAGGCCAGCCAGAATTCAGTACCTCCCTCTTCGCACCACCCCAATGGACCAAGGTCGCATTCCGCGCATATCAGCAACTTGAGCTTTCTTTCTGTAACTGTTGTGTTCCAACCGCGTTATCAGGGTAGATTGAAAGAGGGATCAGTGTTATGCTGACCCTCTGGTTGCACCGGCCTCGTAAAACCAATATTCTCAAATTGCATGGCATTTGGTGTCACCAACCACCACTGAGCAGTGGCAGGTGGTGTAGGAAGTGCTGGTAGGTCTGGATGACGAGGATCTTGTGCGGAATCGAGCTAACGACATCGCTGAGTGGTGATGATGAGGTGGATTAATCAAAAACGCTTCGGACCTCAACACTAGCACTCTCTACCCATCGGCCGACACCTGCTTTCAAGATAACACTACCACACCCGCTACGGGGACAGAGAAGGTCGAATTTATTTGTAGATACTCCTTGATCCGTATCTAGTGATGTGGATACTGCGAGCACACCTTGATCAAAATCAGAGAGTTTGCGAATGGCGGAGCGGTTTCCGGTATTGGAAGGACGCAGTAGAGCTTCCAGAGCCCCGGGAGGCAGAGACTGTTGTGGAAAGTCCGACATGATGATAGCGTGCTAAGTGTTAAGCTGGTGGTATGTATGTAAAAGCCACGTCGAGTAATTGGCTCCAATACTTAATGTCCTGTCACCTGATCATTAGATAAGATAAGATAAGACAAAGTAAGATGAGTGAGATACAACGTTGATTTTCTGAGTAAACTGTATAAAAAAATATCCCCCGTCTATATCTCCAAAAATGCATACTTTGCGAGGCGACATGCATATGTTTACGCTTTGTGACCTCAGATCTTCAGATTTGAAGACGACTCGTGTTTGCCTTTCGTGACACGTCACGTGATCAGTATTTTGCCCAAGCTGCGCTCGCCCCTTCTTTCTCACTTGTTCTCGTCTATCCACTTTACCTGAGGGGCTTCTCCGCGCTGTGCACAGACTATGTCTGCTGGGAAGCTAACATCTCTCGCTACATCAACTCTTTCTCTCCTGCTTGAACGACAGCGCCTTCAGGCTTCCCGCCCCACACTACATCTGCAGCAAATATCAGCTAATTTACATAAGATTCGGGAGGGTATCATCATTCTCCACAACGCTTCCGATGATGAAGCTGCGGAAGGTCTTAGATTGCACTACGAACGCTTGCGCGGTATGCTAGGGGAAGAAGAGGCGGAGAAAGCTGGTCTGCATCCGTGTGTTGTACCTTCAGTGACTGCACATGTGTGCTTAATTTCATGTCAGCATACCTGCTTCGGTGTCACTGTCAACCCCACCTCTACCAGAACGTGATCTCAGTCCTGAGGCAACATATGAACCATACACTGACGATCCCTTTCCGGAACCTGATGAGAATGGCCTTTTGCTGCAGCAGAGACAGATGATGGACGGTGAGCTCACCACCAACACCCTTTTTGTGATTTCTCACATCCTATCCACTAGAACAAGATGTTCACCTTGACCACCTTTCTTCTTCAATTAGTCGACAGCATCACATTTCGCTCCAAATAGGCGACGAGCTTGAGGTGCATACAGGACTCCTTGATGCGCTAGACACTGAGCTCGACGGTACTGGCTCACGCATGTCTAATGCGAGACGGAAACTTGAACGTGTCGCTCGAGGCGCGAAACAAAATGGTAATTATGATGCCTTTCGGTGTTAATTTTGCTCATTTTTTGGCGTTTAGGCTCCACAGTCACGATTGCACTCCTCATACTAATACTACTGATCCTGATTGTAGTGTTCAAGACCTGATACACGATGATAGCCATAGTTACGTATTACGCACATCCTACGGTAAGACTTATTGGAAGGCAATTTGCATTATGATACCTTTTCGCATACTCCACACTCAGTTTTGTAGATGGACACTGAGGGGAGCGGGACAGTTATTGAACAGATTTCGGATGACTTCTCGTGAATATACTCTGATAATCTCCCAGTTTGCTGGACCGGGCTGGCTCAAGCTAAGCACTGCCTGTGCTGTCTCGTTAATCCTGTCGTGCAAGGTTAACCGATTACTCCGTTATAGAGTAAGGAGGATGTCATAACACGTTTAGCAGACCGCGAGACAATGGATTTATCAGCTTCAAGCACCTCTTGCTGTACCAATTGAGAAATGTACCTTGATTTATTCGCGTAGAGACTACATAACCGAGCCTGCGAATTAAACGGCGCGTTACCTACGGCTTGCATCTCGCTCCAACTCTACATTCTCTCTGTCTGTTCTTTGCGTTGGCTGTTGACGGACGACTACGCAGCAATTGCAAGTTGAGTCGCTCGCGTCTCAGTGTTCAGTACTGAGCGTGAGCCAGCAAATCTCACTGGGAGCGCTTATCGAACATCTCACCAACGCACAGCAGAACAAGTCTTTCTTTTTCCAGCACTTCCGATTTCTTTGATCCTTCTTACAGTCATCCCACTTGATACCCTGTTACCCCGTGAATTCAGTATCGTATCGTGTCACCGCAGCCTCAATTTTTATCTCGCTCTCGCTGGATACGGCCTACATTGATTAACAATGTCCCCACCTACGAGTTCGGCTTCTTCATCTTCGATTGCTGGCCCGAGCGGTCAGAACCCGCATCCAATGCTAGAGAACAACGAAGAAAAGAATAGTGTAGTTATCAAAGTTGGGATGGTCGGAGATTCACAGATAGGCAAGACGAGTCTCATGGTCAAGTACGTAGAAGGCAGCTTTGATGAGGATTATATCCAGACACTTGGTGAGGACGCGTCATCTCTTACCTCGCGCTTCGTAAATCCTAATGAATTGGCCTGCAGGTGTCAATTTCATGGAGAAGACGATCTCTGTCCGGCGCACCACCATCACCTTTTCAATATGGGATTTGGGCGGTCAGCGGGAGTTCGTCAACATGCTTCCGCTCGTCTGTAACGATGCTGTGGCCATTCTATTCATGTTCGATCTTTCTCGAAAGTCAACGCTGAATTCGGTGAAGGAGTGGTATCGCCAAGCTCGAGGGTTCAACAAGGTTTGTTCACGATTTCTCCGAACTCATTGCCATTGCTCATTGTTGTTACCAGACTGCTATACCATTTCTCATTGGCACGAAATTTGATACATTCGCAACGTTCCCAAGAGACGAGCAGGAGGAGATTACCAAGCAAGTACGTCCTTCAACCATTTAAATAATGTATCCTGTAATGAATTTGGTCAGGCAAAGCGATTCGCTCGCGCAATGCACGCTTCGCTGGTCTTCTGCTCAACATCTGCATCGATAAACGTCCAAAAGATCTTCAAAATTGTGCTCGCGAAGGCATTTGATCTCAAATGTGTTATTCCCGAGATTGAGGGCGTCGGGGAGCCCATTCTGATCTATGTGGATGTGTAATGATAGACTTGACTGAATTGTGGGATTGGAGGGGGTTTTGCATGTACTGCGGGTGCTAGGCGAGTAAAGGTGATGTGATGTCTCTTGTTCTGAAGGAAATATGGTTTATGTTCATGTAGGCAGTGGGTCTGTGGGAGTGCACTGTGTTTCTTGGGGCATTCCATTGTATCACATCTTGCTAGCAATCTCGATACATATACCATGGCACATGCAGCATGCAGGTTGTTCAGCCTCCAGGGGAGGCCTCCAACCAAGCCTGCTCCCATTTTCCCTGTTGTCTTTTCTTCTGTCCAGTCGTTCCTTCTTATTACATCAGCCACCAAGACTGTTTCCCTCCACAATCCCCGGAAATATCGTTGTCATTTATGTTATCCTTTGCTCTTGTCCTTGGTCATACTCCACCTTGTTTTCGGATCACCTATTCCCCTTTTCCTATTTCCACAACCAAACTTGCCTAAATGGCTCCTCCTTACGCTCGTTTCATTCTTGATATTTCCTGGAGGAGACGCCATGTACTTTTTTCCGTGTTCAATACTCACTCACCATGTCCTAATGCATTCCGTATGGTAATTATCTATTTAAATTCTGGATGCACTGGTGAATGCAAGATCATTCCTGCTCAAAGCGGTTGCAACGCATGCATAGTAGTCGATACGAAGCGTATCACTGATACCATAAAAGAACAGGCCAGTAATTGACCACGTTTTTCTACAGCTGGTCTAGTGCCTTTCCCGGTATGAATTCGATTTTGACGTTCAGGGTGGTACAATCCGGCCGAACGGGTGCACTCGATTTATGTACTAGTCACTAGACGCATTCGATTGCAGGTTGCAGAATCACCACCCCCGAGTTTGCGAGCAACACACGCTACACCTTACACGGCAACGAGGATACATATAATCAAAAATACAAATGGCTGAGCATATACTATCATAGCAAGTTGTCCATGACGAAGTGCAGACCAACACGAGACAGAAAACTTCAGGCCATATCAAGAAAGGAAGATTGATAGACCATTAAGTTACAATCTTCTACAGCTGATGAAGTTGATTGGAGTGCAAAGGAAGATGAAACAAAAGGAGACCCATAGAAAGCGAAAACGACGAGTGGATGCGAGCGTTTAAATACAAAGCGGATCGGGACATGGGAAAACGTCCAGAAATCTTTCAAGAGCACGCCAGCGCACTGCAGAATAAATACTGACCAGTGCGCGCCTAACCCATTGCGTGTGCGTAGTTGACGCTCTCGCTGAGGTGCTCGTTGGCGGGATTGTATGTGAATCCTTTAAATTGCTCTTGCACGGTGGATGACAGAGCGGAGTCCTCAACAACGGAATCTTGGGGATCCTCATTCGTGAAGTCGGGGTCGAAATTAGCTACGTCGAGGACGGATTCCTAGAAGGACAGTCAGATCATAACACAGATGATTATTATCATGGGTTACTCACAACACTCGGCTTAAATGGTGGTTGAATCTTTTTGTGGAGGAGCCTAGCGTAATTCATGAGTGACGCACAGACAGTGAAAAAGGAGGATGCATACCTATTCCAGTCAACATATTTTGCGAAGAATGGATGACGCTTGATCTCTTCGCCACCATTTGCTCCCAGACGTCGGGTAGGGTCACGCTGAAGGAGACCGATCATGACGCTCCTAGCCTCTGATGGCATATCCGAGGGGAATTGAAGGGGGTCGGAGAGGATGCGCTGGTACATCAGGTTCACGTTCTCGTCATAGAAAGGCGGCAGGCCTGTCTGTGAGTTTGACGGTAGGTTATAGAGAGAAACACCCCTATCTGTTCAAATGACGCACCATCATCTCGTAGAGCAGAACACCAAGTGTCCACCAGTCAACAGTCTTCGTGTACCCCTGGCTCTCGAGTAGTTCTGGAGCGATATACTCTGGTGTTCCACAAAATGCTGCAAGGACCAGTTACAATTTTTCGACGATAAGTTGAAAGTCATTCTCACTGTTTGTTTTCTCCGTCTCCGACATATTGAGTTTACAAAGACCTGAGCAAATGTCAACCAACACTTCAGCCACCAGATTATCATGTACTAACCAAAGTCACAAAGAGCAATATGACCCGTGTAGTCAAGCAGTATATTTTCAGGCTTCAGGTCGCTATGAGACTGTTAGTAAGAGGGCACAGCCATCTATATTAAATACGCACCGGTAGACTACATTAAATCCGTGCAAATGTTCGAGCGCACATAGAAGTTCTGCGGCATAAAATCGACTGCGATCCTGATCAAACTTGCCTTCCCTCTGTAGATGATAGAAAAGTTCGCCGCCATTTACTGCATGGACATGAGCACATTGTCACCAACCTCGTAAGGGTAAATTACTGACCGAATGACATTACAAGATATAACTTGTCAGGATTTTGGAAAGAAAATTTGAGTGGAACGATAAATGGATTGTTGACCAACGCCAGCACAGTCCGCTCAGCCAATATGTGTGTGATTTCTCCGGGACGTGACGCGATGTGGGCTTTTCGGATAGTCTTGAGAGCATATATCCGTTGTGTATCCTTTTTGCGCACTTGCATCACTTTACCGAAGCTCCCTTTACCGATAACTTTCAAAAGATCGAATGCTTCGATAGTCAACGACTCATGCCTTGTTGGTTTGTAGTCGACCTTGAGGTGGAACGAGCCGGCGCCAGCGGTAGCAGTGTACCATTGATCGGAAGCATGCTGAGCGCAAAGCTGTAACCAGGGAATAGCACTACACAAACACTCGCACTTACATGTCCGTCGAGCACAGGGGTAAGGTCAACCCGGGCCATAAGCAGGTCGTTTCCCATGTCTTCCTGGCTGTGCACTGCAGCAGCCGTCCTAAGATATGCTGAGACCGATATTGTCGATGTGCGCGACACGTCACTATATAGAGCATCAAAGATATGCCAGAGTCATCGCACATGAAACCACGCACAAGTCTGCGCGGTACGACCACACAGGATTGGCTAAATCTCCGCCCATAGCGTCAACGAGAACTTGATTGTTGTCGAATTCGAGGACGACATATGGGAGCCACCATAATCGCCTCCTCTGCATGCTTTCGCGGTTGCTAGCCGGCCTCCGCGCAGGTGGGTTGTCAAGGGCTTTTTGGATGACTTCTGGGACATGCACGCCAGGTGCTAAAGAGAGACCGCGTCCTATACATGTGACATTAGTACGCGTGCAGAATAGTAGAAGTGTCCTTACCGGAGAAGATACGAATCGTGAGCATACCGGACCGAAGATGAGCTTGCTGGTCGAGAGCACCAGGGGGCTTTGGAGTCGTGGGCCGCGACGGTATGGGGGTGACGGATCGTGAGACGACGCCATTTTCTTTGAGGTCCTTGGACTCTGTGTGGTCGTCAGGACATGAGAACTCATGGAAAAGAGTGACCGGTAATGTTGATGGGAGATCAACAAAGGGGGTCCGGCGGGTAAAGACTTACTTTTGGAAGTGCCTAGTTTCCAGGACATGTTGGATGTAAGGAAACAAGTATGAATAAGGTGTTTGACCTGTGAGAATGTGAATGAAAAATGGTAGTCTGATGGGTGAATGGCAGGTAACGCTGGACAGCGACCTCGTAGATATAATACGATATGACTCAAGATAAGATGTGATAAGCAGGAGTAATCAATAATCATCACCAACCTTCCAAGATCTATACTTTGCCTAGACAGTCGGCATCAGATATCCCCGTCACAGCTTTCAATCTTCTTCTCATGACCTCCCAGTAGCACAGGTTTTGGCAGCGTGTTTGACCTATTTGACCCACGCTGTTAATGTATGCATGGCTTAAAGGCTGTGAAGAGTTCTTGGATTAAACTATATGGCTTTCAGAAGTAATGTCGTATCAAGGCGACAATACGTAAATACACTATACACGACGATTATTTTCATAGTAAGACGGCTTTAGCCCAAAGCCTTCTTCATCGTCCCTGACTCGCTCAGATGCATCCCTCGGACGACTGGCAATAGTTCCATCAGCTACGCCGGATGATTCAAGGGCGTCTGATAGCGGGATCTGTCCTACTGATAGACCTGCACGTTTTGAGTGATTGTTGGTTTGCGGAGTGTCATTAGATTTATATGGTTGCCAGTGATGGATGGCGTTAAACTTCGGGACATCCACCGACATGGGAGCGCTAACCTCCCTGAGAAGGGACTCCGCTGCGGGATGACTGCCGGCAAGATTATCCACATGCTGAAGCCCAGCCTTCCGATAACTATTGAAATCCTGCTCGACCAAGTCAAATCCATCAATGATGTCCGTCATATCAACGCCAAGTTTTAATAGCTCTGCGGCATTCTTGCATTCAGCCTGAAATAAGTTCACCGATTTGACGTTAATGCCCTTGGTAACGTTCTGAGAAAATACGTGTCAAGTGGGGAGTGTGATTTCTTTAGACCCACTTACTCTAGATCGAATGAAAGGGTCTACAACGGAAATGGGATAAATCTCTAACATTGTCGTCGAATCCACATCCGGACCGAGGAACACTGACCAGTTATTTCGTGTTTCAGATCGGGGACCCCGGGGAACATCGTCATAGTCCGCAGCTCCTTCGAAATACGGAATGCGGGGGTAAATGCCTCCCCGCTTGATGTCAATCACATGGTGCGAAAATTGAAAGCCAGCCCAGAACCTGAGATGAAATCTCAGTCATAAAGTGGAAAACCTTCCAACTATCCTTCACCTGAACCACTGCCCTACGAGGTTGTCTAGGCTGGTGCTCACGGGTGGTACTACCCATGTCGTGGACTTGTGATAACGTGTATCGCAAGGTATCCGCTTTGATGGCTTCGGTGGCCGCATCCAGAAAAGATCATTGGCTTCCATTGGCTGGAGGCCAACTTGTAGCTTGGGTGCCATGTCCCCTGTCTCTCAGATACTAAGGTTCAATTGGGCCAGCCGATAAAATTCAAAACGCACCTGGAGCCATGCAATCGTCATCAGCACCAGGGCGTAGGAGCTGAAAGTTGACGCGGACGGTTGATTGAGGGCCCGTGGACGTGCCCATTTTTTGATGGCAGATACTAAATAACGAAGGCCGGGAACGATATCACAATACGTCTTGACAAGGTCGGTGTTCAGCAATCCCAGTCTCTCGTTTACGTTGATGTCGACATTGAGCCCAGATGCAGAATCAGTGAACTTGACTAATAATTGAGATAGAAGGTGAGGAGCGCAGTATAACTATCGTAATTCGCGATGACGAACCGATGGGAACCCGTGCCCGGGGAATTGGCTGAATATCGGTGAAGCCCGTATATCGCATTACCCTAGCAAGTTTTCTACCGTTTGATCAGCTCAGATGACTGTGGCTCACGGCATGGCTATAATTTACCTGGTATCGTAAATAACTTCTAGTGGTTAGGATCATTGATGTCTCAATTGAATGACTGGAACATACGAGGTAAGTGCTTCATATCTATTTCCGGAGTAAAACCTTGTGGCCACTTGGAATCCTGCCAACAATCAGAGCCATCAACACAATATCCGGCATTAATAACTCACAAGCACAATAAGATCCAGGTCGCCATTGTCTGTTGTTGACAGACCGTGCCCAACCATATACACTGAGCTTCCATAGGGTTGCACGTCATACCTTGGTCCATATTTGTGTTTGATGACATCTCTAACTTTGCGAATCAATTGATCTCTTATATTTGTCCTGTCGCAATTCCAGCTAACGTTATAGTTCTTGTCAATCGGTGGGAAATCTAACAGCAGGCAGGCGTAAGACCAGAGACAATGAGCCAACGAGAAAAGGAAACGGATAGTTCGCTAGACACACCAACTTCAATTAGGGGATGATTGGCCTATCACGAAGAGCAGGGAGTCAGCGTGTATGTGGGCAAATTCAAAAGGAAGGAAATTACATTTTTGGGGTTACAGGCAGCTCCCTTCATCGTCTTATCGTCGGCCAGCGACGATGTAGCGCTTGTGTGCACGCCACGTGAGAACTTGCCCGCGCGGTGTCTTGGAGGCTTGAGCCTAGGGCTGCTGGACCGGCCCGCTACTTCTCCACCCTTGTTGGGTTTCGCGTGTATCCTTTCGCTCTCCAATAACTGAAGCATCTCGGACTCTGCACGTGCACGATCTGCAGCTTGCGTCTGGATACCGATAAGCCCTCCCCAAAGGCGTTCACCTATGTCCGGCACGTGAGGAGGAGATTCTCTAGTGAGACCCGCAGCACTCGCGGAGCTGTCGGTCGTCTTTGCTGCATCGGAGCTCTTTAGACTATTGTCCCCGTCACACGCCTCGGTCCTAGCATCTGCCTCATTTCGAGGCTGCTGGAAGAAGGCACTTGGAACGATAGATGATTTAAGATGTGGTCCGAACATAGCCCACAACGGATGCCCGCGGACGACCCACTTTCGCGCCGACTTCGCGCACTGCGTGATTCGATGCAACGTGACACTAGATAAAAATGCAGCATGATTCTGTGATCGTGGTAAGAGTGAATGAAAAAAAAGTGCAACAATGCCATCTCACATAAGTGTTGATAAATGGATCCTGAACAACCAATCGGTCTAACTTCCAGGATTCAGGCTGACGCTGGGGAGTATGTTCTGCAGGCTCCATTTGCTCTATCTGCGTCGTAGATTCCCGACATCGGAATCCTGAACGAGATGGTATATCTCTCGGAACCCTGGCACCTTTGCGAAGCGAGTAGTAGTAGTAACGGGACTCCGCGCAGGCGGACAAGTACCTTATTATTTACTATTAGCTTCGTAGGTAGCGAAGGCTAACTACCACTCACTCGAAGAATGAACTGATTAACTTCGGAATCTTGACTCCGAATTTAAAATTGACTGCGTGGCCCGCAAAAGCTGTGTCAATTTGCATAGAGGTCTGCACACAATTGCGTTGTGGATAGCCTGCCGTCCTGTGGGTCACCAAGTTGTTTTTTGGAGCGTACGATTGCCTACGCTGGTGCTCTATTTGCTGTGTGGCTTGTGCGTGACTATGGGTTGAATGACGTGACGAGGAATGGTAGGTGTATGGAACCCAGATATGCCGGGGCTCGTTCTCCTGAGGAACTACAGCATCAAATAAATTGGGTAGACGTCGCGCTTCCTGAAAGGCTATAAAAATGGCAAAATGGCAAATGGGACCAGAAGACACTGACCACAAGGTGTATAAGAAATAATAGAGCAAGACATGTAGGGCTCAGTTCCTCCACGTAAGTATGCAAAGATTGAGATGCAATATCCCGCCCTTCGAGAAGCTGGGTGTTTAGAATGTCATCCACCGACTTCATGCCTGGCGTAGAAGTTCCTAGACCCAAAGATCGCACCCACAAGACAATCAAAGCCCAAGCCTGAGGGAGTTCTGGGGCAATGCGGAAATATGTCCCTAGTAATCTGTTAAGCGGAAGAACAGCCGGATGAGGAAGAGTGACAGAGAATGATATGGAGGGTATTATAGAAGACAGGTTACGACGTCCTTTCATTTCCATGGGCCGCTCAGCTGAACTGCTAACATGTAGTGTCACAGGTGCCTCGTAACCTTCTTTACTTTCTCGTCCCTTTTCGTGTTCTGATATGACGAAGACGTTTTGGTCTGGCCATTTCTTAGGCACATACTGTCCGAAGCACTTGAAACCGTGTTCCGCCAGCAGGGCCGTAAAAGTGTTGGCATCGTACATGATGAGACATTCATCTGGAACATCAGGTCTGCACCCATTAGGATATTTGTTGTCCTGTCCGTAACTGCGTGAGTTCAGGTAAGAATCATGGTTTGTAACTTACCACTATGAGAAATTCAGCCGGCTGCCTTCTAAGAGGAAGGGCATAGGTATGGGTGCTGATGTCAACTACATCGAACCTGTCCCCTGCACGCTCTTGTATGATATTACGCAGCTGTTGAAGAGTTCTTTTATCGAAGTGACGCTCCTCTGTCGTCCGCGAATATGCCTTCCAAAACCTGTAAGTAGCTTTAGCTTGAGCGGACAGGCGCAGCTCACTTGACGAAGCAAAACGGTCGCATCCTGTTGGAATCGTCTATTGTATTTAGGATTATTTCGCGTCTGGGCTTTATAAATAGCCTTGAGCTGTGTCTTGTTCAGCGGACGCTGCCACTCCTCAAACAGTTCTTGCTTTGCACAACACGAAGAACCATGGAATGGCCGACTGGCCGACGAGCGAATAACTGCACGGTGTACCAGTTGCATTGAGCATGAATGATGAGTGGTGCCGGTTTTTGAAAGTATCATAAGTTACGCACCTAATGAGGAAGGAATGTCTGAATTATGGCAAACATTCGCAAACTCAAGTCTTGCTCACCGTCGAAGACGTCCACAAGAAAAAAAATATGGCTCATCAACGTGTCGCGCTATGGGCTGCGGAACCTGATCTGGATGATGATATTAACGATGTCGATGTCGACATCCCAATTCCGTTGCCCTCATCCACCAATGAATTATACGATGACCCAAATCTTCAGCTCGATGAAGGTGCCTTGCAAGCAATGCAACAGCACATTGCCCAGCAAGCTGCATTTGCACAGATTCCTGATGTTGTAAAGCGCGTGAGTACTCTATTGGTTGATAACGATCCTCTGCTGAGTGACTCTTAGTTCATCGTCCACTTTCACCAAGCTGTCTTGGATAATAACCTTCAGGAGATAACTGTTGCTTACGAGTCAGGTTGGACCCGCCTCACCGAGAAATACTACGCAAAAACGGAGTGGCCAGAAGCAGAGACAATTGCACCATTGGTCAACGACGATCAAATCTTCCTCATCTTGTATCGTGAACTGTATTACCGACATGTTTACTCGAGGCTCCAACCTAACGTCGACGACCGGTTCCATTCCTATGAGAATAGCTGCGAGCTGTTTAACTACCTTCTTAGTACGTCCCTGAAATGCAGCTTCATCATCCTTCTGAGACTCAGTAGACTCCGACGGTCCTGTACAATTGTCCCTCCCCGCACACTGGCTGTGGGACATCATCGACGAGTTCATTTATCAGTTCCAGTCGTTCTCTCTTTTCCGTTCACGTCCTGCATCAAAAACCGATGATGAGTTGGCCATGCTCGCATCAGAAGGCGGCGCCCAGGCTTGGAGCTCATATTCCGTGCTCAACGTTCTTTATTCCCTCATCCAAAAGAGTCGCGCGAATGAATGGCTCAAAGCACGTGCAGAGGGGAAAAGTGACGAGGAAATAGAGTATGTTAGCTCATTTGAAAATTTATATCGATTTGACCGATTCTGCTAACAGAGAAATAGTCGGTGAATACGGGACAAAACCTTTATATCGTATGCTCGGATATTTCTCCATAATCGGCCTTCTGCGCGTGCACGTTCTCCTTGGTGATTTCACGCTTGCCTTGAAGGTCATGGAAAATGTCGGGCTCGGTCAAAAGGCTCCCTTTACCGCGCCTACAGCTGTACACGTCTCTACAGCTTATCATGCCGGTATATGCTACCTTATGCTGCGAAGAATTCCTGATGCAGCTCGTGTGTTTACTGGCGTTCTTAACTGGGTGATGCGAGCGCGGCAATATCACACTCGCAGTTACCAGTATGATCAGGCGAGAAATTCGGTATTTACCTCTCTTGCCATTCTTACTCACTTTTACATTAGATCAATAAAACAGCAGATCGGATGTATGCTCTACTGGCACTTTGTCATGTACTCGCACCGACCAGGCTTGATGATAACGTAATGAATATTGTGCGTGAGCGTTATGGCGAGCAGATTGGGCGTATGGGTCGAGGGTATGCATCTCACACTATCATCCAAAGTACGGTCACTGAATATTCCCAATGTATACAGCGAGGAAGGACTGTCAACGTTCGAAGAGCTTTTCTTGTATGCCTGTCCCAAATTTATCTCCGCCAACTCCCCGCCATACGACGACCCTGCCGCCCTTGCTTCAATGCTCAACCCACCCACACCGACCTCCCCGACCTCACAAAGTCCTAATACGATCCTCAACGATCCAACCCAGCGACACCTCCGTGCCATGTCTTCCCATTTCCTGTCACTTACACCCGTCCCGAGCCTTAAGAGTCTCCTGAAACTCTATACGAGCCTCGATGCACAGAAACTTACCGGTTTCCTTGATACTTCGGGTGCTGGTGCGGACGAAGAGGAGGTATTGAGTTGGATGATGGTGATGAAAAACGCTGGACGATGTGTTGGGCGCGTGAATATCACTGGGCCTACCGCGAATGGAGAGAAGGATAATGAGGGAGGGTCAAGATCTTCTGAGAGTTTACTTGGCGGGGACTGGATGTCCATAAGCGACCTGAACTTTGTGATTGACCAGGCTTGTTACTTCTGTTCTCCTGTCACCTGGAAGAGCTGACACAATCATCTAGAATATGGTCCATATCGCAGAGTCAACAGTTGGACGCCGATATGCAGGGTGGTTCATCCGTAATTCGGAGCATACAGCGCGTGTGCTTGATGGCATTAAGGCATCACCATTACCACCACGTACAGCTCCTCCCGTTCAGAAAAAGAGTGTTGATGTGCCAAAAGTGGAGGGAGCGCCAAGAACGGCCGGACAAAAAGTTGCATGGGGAGGGGTCAAAGTTGCTTAAACTGTGTTGTCCTTCCCTTATTGCTTACTATGAGAAGGATCTGCGAGTCACGACACGATATATGAAATTTGAAGCACTTCGAAACCAAAAGTACACATAATACAGAAGGAATGACCGTCTTCAGGTCGGCCTAGGAGACTGTAGAACTTGCACGCATTAACTAAAAAATGACCGAGAAAACCAAGAGAGAAAAAAACATCCTGCATTAAGAGGGAATCGAACCCCCGGCGGGTCGATGGCAACGACCCAGGTTACCACTACCCCATTAATGCGATGTTTGTCCTGCCTGTAGATATGATAATAATTACTACGAGCTAAATGTACGTAAGTACTCCGAGCAAGTTTGGAGGGATGTCACCGCACGCCACAAACAGTTCCATGCAGCGTGCGCGCTTTTCTTAGAGTCGAGCGTCGGCTGGGGTCTGCTGCCATCAATATTATTGACCATACCGCATCTAACGGATTCCATTCCCCCCCACCGGATATTATTGACCATACCGCATCTGACGGATTCCATTCCTCCCCCACCGGTTTATCGTATTAATCCTGGCAGCAAAAGGAATCACGAGCGCCCTCCAGAAATACCTCTGTTCGTTTGCTTGCAAGGTTCGATAGGCGAAGATGGATTTCTTTCAAGTCCTCGCCAACTGCGTCAGGTCCTCTTTTCTCCTAGGTTTTACGACTCTCCGTAGAACTCTCCCATACCCTGTCCAGGTGTTTCTAAAACACTTGCTGATCGTTCTGAGCGTCGTGACGTATGATTCATCGTCTCGTTTCGCGCCTCCTGCTTTTCCGAGCTCAGGTAACGGTCTCTGGTACACTACGCCTGGGACGATATGGGCTCAGGATTTCCTACCCATCGGGAATGGATACTTGGGTGGTACGTAATATTGGGTCGGGGTACTACAATCGCCAATAAGTATCCAATCCCATAGCAATGCTACCTGGTGGCACTAGCCACGAAGTCACACAACTCAACATTGAGTCCCTGTGGTCAGGAGGTCCCTTCCAGGACTCCGTACGTGTTACTGTTTGCGAGCCATCTAAGACATGGAATGTCTTAGCCCCGACGCGCTAACTCTTTCACACAGTCGTACAATGGAGGAAATCATTTTCCCTCTCAGCAGACCCAAATGGCTGAGCATATGCAAAACATTCGCGAAACTATATTTTCCAGTTCTACAGGGACAATTGACAGTATGTTCCCCATTTTTTTTCCGATAGTACAGCTCCCATGATTCCCCCATTAAGATATTGACCGCATCATGACACCCTCCGGCGCATATGGTAAGTAGATACGTTTCGCATTCTTGAGCGAATTTTCACGTCCCATTATCTGTACTTACATAAATTGTCCGGGTCACCTACTCAAGGTTCATATGCTAGCGCAGGATACTTGCTCGCAACATTGGATTCAACTGGCCCGTTCTCGGAATATGCAAGGTGGTTGGACCTGAATGAAGCTGTGTCTCATACTACCTGGTCTGATGGAAGCTCAACTTTTCTCCGGTTTATAATTCCCTGCTTATTTTATGGTCCTGGTCTGACAACCGTGCTCAGGGAATCCTTCTGCTCTCACCCGCTTCAAGGATGCGTGCAATACCTGAACATTACTGATTCTGGTGTCCTTCCAGCTCTTACTTACGCATATACTGTCGCGGAGACTGGCCTCCCAGCACCGAACGTAACCTGCTTGGATGACGCAACGCTGATTATTAGGAACTATGTCTCCATCCCAGGTATGCTTTATGAGATCCTTGCGCAGGCGCAGGCTCCTGGTGGATTTGTCTCCTGCTCTGAGGTGCCTGGGTCAAACCCGCCTAATGCTACATTGACCGTCACTGGTGCATCCGAGGCGTGGATTAGCTGGTTCGGAGGCACGAATTACGACATGACTGCTGGGAATACAGCTGCCAACTACTCATTTCAGGGACCGGACCCTCACAACAGTCTCGCCGCACTACTTTCGTCCGCTAACATGCGCGCGCCCTCTTACGCTGAGTTGCTGGATGAGCATATCAAGGACTATACCTCTATTGTTACCCCTTTCTCACTTGATTTGGGGCAGACTCCAGATTTGAATACCCCCACAAATCAAATTCTGGCTGAATACCAGGCTTCAGTTGGGAACCCTTACTTGGAATGGGTTTTGTTCAACTATGGAAGATATCTCCTGGCGAGCAGCGCTAGAGGTATCCTACCTGCAAATTTACAGGGCAAATGGGCGGAAGGGTATTCGAACCCCTGGGGCGCTGGTAAATGGTTTAGTGTGTAGGTTAACCATGGTCCTAATCATATCAACAACAGATTATCGTAAACATACTGCCTTCTAGAGAAGAAGGTGAACTGATTCTACGAGCAGACTCCAATATCAACATTCAAATGAACTATTGGTCCGCCGAAATGTCTAATATGGACGTGACCAAGTCACTCTTTGACTATATTCAGGTAATGTTCTTACAAAGTTAACCGTGTCAGAGGCACGCCGAGGGAAGTTAACCTCACCTCTTCTGTAGAATACCTGGGGTCCTCGCGGTGCATACACCGCTCAGGTTCTATACAATATTAGTGAAGGATTTGTGACACACGGTGAAATGAATGTGCGTTTACAGAGTTAGGGCGCGTTCTAGGGTTGAATTCACGAAAAACTTCAGATCTTCGGCCATACTGGTATGAAGCTTGGTGGGAACTCCGCTCAATGGGCCAATTATCCTGGTACGACGGGCTTTTCTAAGTTTTCTTGCTGACTGTGTGCTTATGTCTAAGTTCTCAGAATCTAATGCTTGGATGGTACGTATTCTCGGTTTGTCCTGCACTGCGCCTGGTTAATTCGATTGTAGATGATACATGTGTGGGATCATTTCGACTATACTAATGACGTTGACTGGTGGAAGACACAAGGATGGCCGTTGGTCAAGGTGCTCCAATAAGCGACTTTTAACGAGCAAAGCTCGGCTGAATTTTATATCAGTCTGTTGCCAGCTTCCATCTAGAGAAGCTTGTCGAGGACTTATACTTCAACGATCTGACACTTGTTACTGTGCCATGTAATTCGCCAGAGCAGGTCCCTATCACTCTCGGTCAGCTAGTTTCTGGGTAGTCGTTAACGTTGCTAATCATTGTTGCAGGTTGTTCACACGCTCAGCAGCTGATATGGCAGCTTTTCAATGCCATCGAGCAAGGTTATGAGGCAGCTGGTGATACAGACACTGCATTCCTGGACGGTGAGGATCTGCCCTCCATTCGTACCGCCTTTTGCTAATGGCTTTCGCAGCGGTTGTTTCCAAACGCGTACAAATGGATAAAGGGCTGCGTATCGGATCTTGGGGTCAACTGCAAGGTTGCTTTCTCGTCATCTGCATATTAACGATATACCAATACCAAATCCAGAGTGGAAAGTTGACATGGATGTGATTCACGATACCCATAGGCATCTCAGTCATCTGATTGGCGTAGGTCTTTGCCTTCCAACTAATTTATCCTGAGCTCACAATTCTCACTAGTTATATCCTGGTTATGCGATCGCATCTTACTCTCCTTCGTTACAAGGTGACCTTATCATCAACGGAACCTTCATGAATTATACCAAAGAAGATATTTTGAATGCTGCGGCGATCAGTCTGACCTATAGAGGTATGGGAACTGGCGATGATGCAGATGCAGGATGGGAGAAAATTTGGAGGGCTGCAGCGTGGGCTCAGCTTGCCAACGAGACTGAATTCTACAAGGGGCTTACTGTGAGAGTCGGCATATGTATCATATTACTGAAGCTGATGCCATTCAGTACGCGATCGAGAGGAATTTTGCGCCAAATCTCTTTAGCCTGTACACGGCTGGCTCTACTATATTCCAGATTGATGCAAACCTGGGATATCCCGCTGCTGTATTGGTAAGATTGAAGTCTTTTTTTGTGAATTTTGCAGCTGAACCTTCTGCCAAATAAACAGAACGCGCTCCTGCAAGCCCCTGATGTTGCTAACATTGGCATTCCGCTTCAGGTTACGCTTCTTCCCGCACTTCCGCCCGCTTGGTCGTCCGGCGAAATGAGAGGTGCGCGCATACGTGGGGGGATCACTGTCGACCTAGCGTGGAATGCGGGCAAGCCGACGACAGTGACCTTCATAATTGACCGGGATCTTGCAGGTCGTGAGAGAGATGTGGTAGTGAACTATGGTGGAAAGGTTGTTACACAGTTTAGGAGCAATGGCGGGTACATTCAGACTATTTCTTCGTTCTGAGAAGGTCAGGTAAATCCAAGTTTGTAACATATGTAAGCAGCAGATGAGTACCATGATGCGGCGTCATTTTCATGCATTAATGGGGTAGTGGTAACCTGGGTCGTTGCCATCGACCCGCCGGGGGTTCGATTCCCTCTTAATGCAATTGGACTTTCATTCGCTTGAACCGCTTCTTTTTGCCTTGGTGTAACAGTCCGCCTTTTGGGAGTCCCGACAATGACATGACTAGTCAACTATATGTAACCGAGTATCTTGCAAGCTTTTTTAACGGTACTTCCCAAAGAGCTGCTAAACTATTGTTTCTCATGGTTGCACTTCATACCAGCTACTTTTTCCGCGAAAGCACTGAAACGTGAGAAATACCATATTAGGGTATCACTCGCATACCCGCTTCGCAGTACCACTTACGTCGCTTCTGCATTGATCCCCATAATTCTACTTCCAAAATGCCTCCGCGACCGATGAATGATGAGGAGGTCCTGAGCGAGATGAACAAGATGGTACGTCTGCGCCATACGTATTGCCGCCGATGCCCAACCCCGCTCAGTTGAAATACGGAGAGATCTAACGTCGCAGTCCGCGTGCACAGGTTGCGTTCATCAAGCAGGAGGCTTTGGAAAAAGCACGGGAGATTAAAGTGAAAGCGGACGAGGAGTTTGCTATAGAGAAGGTACATACGCGCTGCTTTATTGAAATTCTTACATATCCAATGTTTGTTTTGAAAGGCAAAGCTCGTAAAGCAAGAACAACAGGCTATCGACGCACAGTTCGAGAAGAAGCGCAAGGGTGCCGAGGTTGCACAGAAGATGTATAGTGCCAGACTTATTTGATCTCAATGGACGTGCTAACTGTCCGCTTTCTCCCAGCGCGCAGTCTAACTTGACCAATAAATCGCGCTTGAAGCTTCTTCAACGTCGCGAAGAGCAGCTGCAAGAACTGTTCTCTATCGCTCGGACATCGATTCTGACGTTCGGCGAAGACGAAGGGCGTTATTCCCAGTTCCTCGAAGGCGCTGTCGTGCAAGGCCTGCTCCAGCTCATGGAGCCAAAGGTCACCTTACTTGCTCGTGAACAGGATGCCGAAATCATGGAAAAGGCAGGAGAAGCAGCCGCAGAATCGTATACTCAGATCAGTGGCCGGGATGTGTCTTTTGAGTTGGAGACAACCCTGAGCAAAGACTGGTAGGTTGATTCACAATCCCGAGTGTGTATACCTCACTTAATCCATCTTTAGTGCTGGCGGTGTCAAGTTACTGAGCAACTCGCGACGTATTACTATCGACAACACATTGGACGAGCGACTGAGACTTCTAGAAGACAGTGTGAGTATCGCTATACGTCTCCATGGTCCATCCTCGTCTGAAATGCGTTTATAGATGCTACCTGAGATTAGGAAAGACTTGTTCGGGTTGAACGAGAACAGGAAGTTCTACACATGAGCACTCCAGTCATCCACAATACTAGTGTATCCACTGATGGTCTAGGCCTAGAATGATAGAAATACGTATGTCCGTTAACTATCAAGTAGGTTTCAAAAACGTTCACTTCTGAACATGATAGTCGTCCGATACCCCAGGTTAGTAGCCGACTCGCACTATCATTCTGACGTACTACCATAGATTGCGTTCAACCTTCACACGCATCGAAGCATGAAATGGAAGCCATCGAAAGGCAAAAGTAGAGATTGAAGATATCTTATCATCAGTACAAGAAGTGACCCTCAGTCAGAATGGTAGGTATTACGGCGTCATCGTCCTCCTTGGATGGGGGTAAATTTTACCGCATTCCTTTTTCCATTGACGTTTGATTGTGCAACTTACATTGGCCTTGAGGCCTTGAGGAACGCTGGGTCAGTCGCATTGCATCCCCTAAGGTGTCTAATGATGGTAGAAAGCAGTCACTGGCAGGCGTACAAGAAGAATCCGAGACTAACGAAACTTCTTGCAACAGGGGCAATGTGGGTGCAAAATTGAACTGCCCCAGGCCCCGGCTTCTGTAGCCCAAGCCTACGAATTGCGTGTATACCCCTAGGGCTTGATGGAGGATGGCCTTCTGGACGGTTAAAAGTACTGCTAGCACTCAGCATGCCAGGTACCTCAGGCTGAGCTTCCGCCAGCGAGTGGACCACTGGCAGTGGCGGGAGCGTGACGTCCTCTTGGAGACCACTACGAGGGACGATCTGCAAGCGTGGTGTCGGTGTCTTCTGGATTTGTGTCCATGAAGATCAAAAATGTAGCGCCGCGCTCCCACCATAAAATTTCTCCTTTGGGGACCGACCTCGACGCACGAGAGGGACGGCTTACATTTCGTCGGGGATGCACGTCATGCGACGGGGATGTGGAGCCGATCCGGGCTGAATGCATGAAACAAGGGGCCTTATGAGGCGGTCACAAGACGAAAGCGTGGCGTCGTTACAGTCTCGTGGTGACTGCGGGCGTTCTAAGTATAATGAATCACGGCGTCACCGCCTGGAACCCTTGGGAGACGGTTCGATGGGGTGCATATATCGAGGGACGTGCGACAGCGTACACAGGATTTCGCCCTGAATGGATGAAAGGGGTGCGCTATGAGCTTGGGGGCTTTTGGAGTATGAGTCCTTGGTCTTAATGTTGCATGTCGACGCCGTGGCGTCAATACAGGGATGGCTCACATCCACGACATGAAGAGTGTTGGCTTAGGGTTGGCTCTCCTAACACTGCTGTCTTGTTAGGACCAGCGTCTAACTTGGAGGCTGGCTCCGAACGGGGAGGAAGTGGGCCTTGGCAAGCAGGGGTTGCGTGATGTGACACGGCAATCGGCCTCACTGTGGGCATATCTTGTGGGAGCTTAGAGCTGATAGTGCGAGCCCGTTTCTCCGCATGTTTGCCAGAAACCCTCTGGGCCTGGAGGGAGACGATGGGCCTTACTCTTCCTGTCGTTTGATTGTGATGTCAACTGGGAAACAGCTCTGTCTCGTCTTGCACTGCCAAGGGCTTCTTGGTGACAGTGGTCAATGGTGCAAGTAACCTGACTCTTGTACCGCAATTGATTGGATTTCCTTGAATGGTATGTGAGACTCATCAGAAACGTCGATGGTCAGACAACGACTGGCTCTTCGCTTCCCTATTCAAAAAGACTGTGATCTGCTACATCACGCAAGCCTTCTATCCGTATTGTTAGAAGCTTCAGGCATGATATAGTCGATGTCAATTTATAACCACCTACAACAATCCAGAACCGCCAGTAAAATGATGCAATGAAAGTCCCCCTACGAATGTAAACAACAAGAAAGATATCGATGTCTCTGTCCATAACCGCTCGCAACGAATGACGGGTATATCTGAATACGAAGATAAATAATTTTGCACCTTCACAATACATGGGCGAAATTGTGGAGAATTGGCACGCCGACAACTGCAACCAAGGCCGCCAGCTGTCTCTCAGGTGTGAGTACAATACCAGGAGCGGCAGCACCGGTCGTCACTAAATATCTCACATAAGCTGGGTCGCATGTCAGGAGCAAGGAGCTTACATGGTATACCCAAACCACTAGTAGTAGATGTCACAGAAGAGACAGTTGAAGTACTGAGAACAGTTGAAGTAGTGAGAACAGTTGAAGTACTGGGGGAATGAGTGC